>CAWUHX010000377.1:0-252934 GCA_963922205.1 Romanomermis culicivorax
TCAAGTCCAGCAAGTGACTTGAAGAGCACAAGACTTCATAAACTTGTAACAACGAGGCGCATGATTGAAGAACGTTTGCACTTTAGCCTGAAAAATGAAGAAAAATGCCTGTAAAAATGAGGCCAATATGTTCGTTTGTACTTTTGTTTGCATGTATTAAGTACAAAAAAACAATGTTTGCTAATTACCAAGTGCTGATGAAGATGTACATACAACAATACAAAGACTGGTCAGCAGATAGACAAAAAATGTAGTTTTATTATTGGCTATTGTGCCTCTCATTGCAAAACAAATATTCTAAATCTTGATTCTTGCAATTAATACTATAGAAAAAACATATAAAACAAAAAGTCACTTGCACGAGGAATCCAACTCAGCATAGCAACACGCTGGTATAGTTAGCACGAAATACGTTTTGTATCATACACCCTGTTCCTTAATTGATACTCCATTCAGATCTATGGGTACATAGGGTTGTCTGCCAATAATTGGTCGAGTAAAAGGCTCAAAACCAACTCCTAAATTCCAGTCGTCAATTTTATTTTGAAATAGTTTTTCAGGTTATTGGGGACCGAACACTGTGCTACGAAAATTGAATTTTCTTACTGGAAAAATCGAGTACGATGGCGGACTTCATTATAACGAAAGTAAAGCACATGGCGTTAACAAGGTAACTTACATTTAAAAGGCCATCAACGCTCCCTGCCATGACGCAAGTCGTGCACATGGCTAACTCATAAAAGACTATCAATATTGCAGTACACATCATCAGCTGAATTTTTTTGTGAAGTACGTGCTTGTTTTTCTTCAAAAATTTGGGATAGCTGCATTGAACCATTCAGGAGTCAATGTCTGTAAGAATCAACACAGCACTGTTATCAAGGGCGATAACCTAAAATAAAAGTTGTCCTGAATTTTAAATATGTTGTCCAGTTTCTGACGCTGATTATCACGATAATAATCATATTACACAAAAATAATTTTCACGATGTTAGTTTGCGAAAATTTTCATAAAACTGCAGAAAGGGTTGATATTGCATTTTCATGTACATTTCTGTCAATTTGTACTCTACTGCGTTCAATTTTTCTTCAAATGATAGAGAAGATGTTTGCGCTACATTAATTGTCGTATCCACGACAAACACTTGTTTTTTACTTTTTTACGAACAAAAGAACTGAAAAATTTGAAGCTTTACCTGTTAAAATCTTGCACATTGTGGCGTACAGTAACCCAAATACATTTGAGCTAAACTCCAAAATTGGTCAGCTTAAAGAGCAACCATATGGTCTTCAATGAGTCAAAAATAAGGAAAATGAAATAACCGTCTATTGGGCTATTGAGCTTTATTTACTCATAACATTGTAATCTTGGTCAAAATGACTGTTGGTGGTACAAGTACAAATGCAATAATGGAGGTCTGGACCCCAAGTAAATCTTGATTGACTCTCAGCAGATTCTTGCTGATCCCCAGCAGATTCAACCATCCAGCATTGATAAGGCAAATGATGAAGGAAAATGAGAAAAATGGAAAGACCTGACAATGATAAAGATTTTTCCAAACAAAGCATCCTTGATGCCAGCGGAGTAACATGAAAACTTTAGAAACTGTTGTCTAAGCGAATCCTTTCACATATTTTACTGATATAGACAGAAGAATATGATGCTTGGATGTCAGAAGACCCACCTTTTTGATATAGAGAAACAAATAAAATTTATCCTACTCCATGTCTATGCTGACCCCCTGCTGAATTTCTACGATGTGCAAGTACAGACAAGTTTATAAAATTTCTACTGCCGAAAACATACCAATAAACTACAAAATATATCGAGGCTCATATTTTCTACATCAGAAATTACTTTTGCAAAATTGATCAAATTATACACGATATGTAACAAAAGAAAAATAATTACATGCAAAAATCATCCTGAAAAATCTGAGTCCACGTGAAACAGGATTAGGACTACAGAAAATAGTCTGTGTTTATAAGAAAATAATCTGAGACATTCTAATTCAATAGAATTTTTTTTTTGAAATTTCTTAATGTTTCGGAATTTCTTAATGTTTTATTATCGTGAAAAATAATTTTTGCGTGAAATAATTGTTATCATCGTAATTAGCGTAAAAAACTGAACAGCATGTGTTAAGTTCAGGGCAACTTTTTTTACGTTATCCGACTTCCTTACAGAAAGTGACTCTAAAAACCTACCCAAGTTATCTTGTACCGCTACCTGCGCAGGAAAGTGTTTTTAATGGAGGAAAATTGTAGGTAGAAGAAATAGACATTGAAAAAAGCTTATATCATTTTTTGAGCACAACAGCGAAACACACTATGATGCCATAAATATTTTACAAACGTCATCTCAAATGAATAACGCAGATGACCTAAACTGCATTCATTTTGAAATGATCGATGACGGCTGCATTGATCATTTCAGCAAGTCGAGCTTGTTTTCAGAAATTGTTTCTCTGAGAGTTTTTGTAGTGTTATTTCTTGAAATAATAGTTCGGATGTATAACTGATGTAAATATTTGAGGCACTGCAGAATTTTTAGGCACTGCAGAATTTTTTATTTTTAGGTTCATTTTGGGACGATGCAACAGTTATTAGACTTCTGAAAACAACCGACAGAGTCATCCTTGCATGTGGTAGATTGCTTTTGAAGAACAACACAAAAAATTCTTTTTCATAGCTCAAGATTGTTTGATCAGGTCGTAAAGCAGTATGAGGGTTTTCAGAAAAATTGACGCTTCCTGAAATTTTAATTCTTATCGTGAGGACAATGTTACTAATGAAAATTTAAAATACGAGTTCAGCAACAATAAATATATTTTATGATAAAGTCTCAGCAAGTTTTCATTTGAATGACTGTTCAACATCATTTTAATGTCAATATGTTGTTCTTGAGATCAATTATCAAGTAATGATACATGAAAAATAATTAATCACTGGTCTGAATTTAAGCCTTTTTAATCGATCGGTAGATCTTGAACATTGCTGCAATTCTGCTAATAATTCGATTTTCTGATTAAAATGCAAAAAACCGTGTCTTCCAACCCACTCCAGTTAGTGTAGTTATAGTGCTTTAGCTAACGCGTCCTTCACAACACATATATTTGAAGAAAATTTGAAGAAAAATTGGCCAACATTGTGGTAGAAAATTCTACCTGTTGTGGAATGGAAACTTACATCAATCTCAAGAATACCTTTTCTACCTATGTAGCTTTTTGCAGGCTCCAAATAGGAAAACTATCAGCATACGCCTGATTTTATGAATACAACATCAGATTCCAGTTTTGCTTTGACTGTCGCTAATATCACGGTTTCAGTTTCTGTGTCAGTTTCGAAAAAGCGAGATAGTTGGAGTTCTGGGTTCAACTATATGGTTTTGGAATGTAATAGTAGGACTATATTTGATATATCCCCTTCACTTATAATCTAAGCGCTGTTAACTACTGGTCTCATGGAGGCTACACTGCAGTTTTGCATGAGAGACCTGGAACATAAATTGATGCTCAGGCAGAAGAGAAGCATTCATAAACACTTTTTTTTGCAAAATACACTAAATTTCAATTCGCCCCATGGGATTTTTGCCCGGAAAAGTTTTCCGGGACGTTTGTCTCATTGATTGATAATAGATGGAACAAAATCCAAGTGCACATATGTTTACACAAGTTATAGAAGACTGTTTATTCTCCAAACTTCCTTGGAAGCACTACATGATTATATTGTCCTTTTTTCCAGGGAGACTCAGGAACTGCCGTAATCTGCCAGGCCGGAAATCAGACTGTTATTCAAGGCGTTTTGCGCAAATCTAACTTTGATTTCGAAACTGGATTGTTTCGTGTGTATTTCGCCGACATATATGTACTTATGTCATGGATTGACGATACTTTCAAACACATTGACACGTTACGCATGTACCACGAGAAACTTGATTATTATAGACGGATTAGCTTCACAGTAAAAAGGTCTGATGAAGACTTGAAACAGATGATAGGAGACTCCACGGGCTATCAGGTTTCAACAAAGTTTGACACAATTCTTATGTTCCCGCAACGTAACAGAAGCGAGTTCATTAACTTGTGGTTCAGATTAAACATTTCTGAGAAGATACATATCGGTGACTATCGATTTGGTGTTCAAGGAACTTTTGGATTTTCTACCGAGGACAGTGTATACGACTGCACGGTTATCTGCTATTTGGAAAATAGGAACGGTTCTTGTTCTTACGCTGCAGGACTCAATCGATGTTACTTCTCAGATGCAATTTCATATAAAAACAAATTTTTTTTGCGAATCAAGCAGAGTGTTAATATTCGAATTGGAGATGTTAAGGATAGAGGTTAGTAGATATAAATGACCCTTCCTTCTGTTCTTCTGCTTTTGTGTTTTTATCGGGCAGCATTGTCCAGCTCCGAGATCTACTATGAGATCTGCTATTCTGCTGCATGTTGCCTCTCCATTGCAAGTCGGTGCATTTAACACAACCATTGTTGATAAGAACCTATAAGGCTCAGGCTCAGGCACTGCCTAATGCTTTTTGCATCCACAAAAATGTGGTATGCAAAGCCGTACTCATGATTTCTGTGCGATTATTTGTCTTCTATCTATGCTATTTTCACAAAGATCCACAGTAACCTTAACATTGCTGTTTTATAACATTGACGTGCACTTTTGTATTGTGTCCTCCTTTGAAATATTTCACAATTCTTAGTTATTCACAGTTCCACATACTGCAGCAGTTGGTCGCTCCACAGCGTTATACAATGCGTCAAAAAATATAGACAGGTGTGCATCACTGTGTTCGACACAATGCAGTGATTCCAAATCCAGTGCCACAACTGAGACCTTTATTGAACCTGTGATATCATCGATTTCACTTTCTGTTCTCTGCCCCTCACTCTGGAAATTCTCCGAGCATTGTCATAATAAATGCTATTCTTTCTGATCTTCAATGTCAAAGTGAATTAATGACATGAGAAAAATTAGTGAATGTTTTTGGTTCTGTAGATCATATTTTTTTATTCAATTAGAACTTTCAAAGACACTTTTCTATTTTTCTAAACATAAATTTATGGATATCCATAGATTCCCTTGAACTGTCCTCAAAATCTATCTTTGGTTTAAATCAGTGTCCGGGTGTGAAGATTTTTTGCATATGATTTGTCCGTATTACCAGAATCTCCTTAATCGGATGCATAAAATAAAAGCAGAATGATACTAAATCTTCAACAGTAGGCACTATTGAACATGATACCTTGATATCATTATTCATTCTAGTATTCGTCTATTCATGTTGGCCAAATGCAATCTTTTTCAGATCTGAGCGAAGCTGAATTGTTCATGGGCAATAAAGTGCCTACCCTGAATATTATTGGTCAGAACGACGATTTTGGCCCCATGATGTGGAACGTAAGTGTGACGACTAAAGGCTCAGCAAGGTATCATTGTGAAGGTTTACTCCGATCTACAAATGGTGTGGACTATGACGATCTGGACCTGTCCGAAGAATGTTTGCAATATTTCAAGTATGTGAATATAATGGAGAACGGAATTGGATCTCAATATCAAAAACAATCATTTTAAAAATTCAAATAAAGCAATGTTGAAAATAATGTTTTCTGAAATTGAATGTATTCAGTGCTTGATGTGACACTCCAGTGACTCGACACTCGACACACAGGGTCGATGTCAGATCCCCTACCTACTGCACATCCGCTATTTTCAGCTGAGGTATATAAGTAACACGTTACAACTACTTTTTGCATTGAATAACGTAGGCAGGATTTCATTATGTGAAAATATACAGTATGCATTTACACATTATCCGGCTCATTTAATTTTCTTACCAATCACGATTTTTACCAATTAGGTGACGCAGACCGTTCTATAGACTTCAGCTCGTTAGAAAAAGACTAGTAGAAACTTTGACTTTACTAATAGAATCAAATATTAGTAGCCATAGCTCAATGAAACAGTTAAGATAGTGACCGGACATTAGAGCATGGGACAATAGAGCGTGGGCATAAGAGCATGGACATTAGAACGCAGAGACATTAGTGTGCAGGACAATAGAGTGTGGACATTTGAGCGCTGACACTAGAGTGCGGACATTTGAGCACAAGGACATTAGAGTGCAGACATTAGGGTGCAGGTCAATAGAGGGCCAGGACCATAGAGCGCAGGAATAATAGAGCGGACATTAGAGCGCCGGGTCATTAGAGCGCAGACACATTAGAACGCAGGACAATAGAGTGCAGGGACATTAGGGCGCATCTATTGGTTCGAAAAAATTTTAACCATCTTTCTGTGATGACAGAAAACTGCGTGTGTGATTATGCGAGTTAGAAATTTCAGATGAATTCGAAAATAACAAAATGAAACAATTTTATTCGAACGTTCATTGGTCAAATATCTGCGATTTTTTATGTTTATCACAACTTTTTACAAAATACTTGATGAAGGAAAAATGCTTTGGCTTTGACCTGAACTTCTTCAGAGGCATGAAAAAATTTAAAGAAAGCATTTTGGGCTGAAATGTAGTTATACACATAGCAATAGCAGAATATGGCTGATTTTTCAATTTTCAAACTTTAAAGTATTATTCAGCATAAAAATAATGATTTGTTGCAACAGAGCATATGCTGTAGCCATGTTAGTCGTACGTCTAAGCAGTGAATTAGGGTAGGTAGGATTTTGAGACAAAAACCATGCGTGGATGATTCTTATGGGCTGTCATTTTACCTCCCAGCTAGGGCTGAATATTCTCATGGCCGAAAAGGCTTTTACTTTTTTTGCAGAGCAATGAATGGCTCTCTTTCTGAATATGTCAACGTCCGTGTCTTGCATCTGCCAACTGGACTGGATCTGAAAGGTCATTTGAAAGGCGTTGCAAAGAATCTGAAACTACAGCTCAGTAAGCCATTACCAATACCGCGAGGATTTCCTTTACTGATTGGTCATAAAAGCCAAAAACCCACGTTTCGACAATACGACCCATACAATGGAGCCTTTTATACTGGGGCTTTTGGGTGCCCCTGGATGGCAATTTTGCACGATTACCTAACTGGTGCCAGATGTCCAGTACTGCTAATTGATGTTCAGTATTCCTTCGGAAAAAGTGACTACAAGCAAAGATCGACCAAATTAGCATTAATGGCAAAGACTTGTGAACAGAAGTGTGTAAACAATTTACTTCACCTGTCATCATTGTGAGAGGAGATTTGGGCCCAGTGGCATAAGTGTTCCCATTCTGAAAGGAGAGTTAGTTACTTAGTGAACTGTGAATGGGTTAAGTTTTTTCTTTTGTATCTCTGAATCAATGACATAACTTAATTGTCTCCTTCATCAATCTACACTCTTCAATTTAGTGTGTAACAAAAGAGATTGTGGAGGAGTGTAACACAGTGCTCCTTTGTTTTTCCTTTATCATATCTACAGCTGTGTTATACAGAAAAAATTTTGATCCGACAGCAAAATGATTTGCACCAAATTTGTGCCTTGTTAGGTATGCATCAATATTAGTATATAAACTTACATTTGAGACTCAACCATTTCTTCTTTAGTCTAAGGAACTGCTAATCCTAAACTTTAAAGTAAGCCATATCATAACATCAGATCACTCGTTTATACTTAGATCCAAAAATCAAAAAATGTTTTCAGTAATATAACAAGGCTAGCCTGAAATTTCAGCAACTAATGTCTTGGAGTGACTCAGTTTTATTGTCAATCAGCTTCGTTAAATTCAGCCACAGATTTGAAAATATATATGCCGCAGCTTACTGTAGCTGATTTAACAAAGGTGAAGAGTTGCTAATTGAGTTTTTTATAGTGTAGCTCTTACGACACGATTTCTGAGAGATTCTACCTTCTGCTCCATTGACCTATGATAAGTTGAAAATTAATTATATCTGAAAAAGAGATATTTTGAGTAGTTTTACATGCTGAGTATCGTGACAGCATTCATTCTGCGCAAAAATCAAAATTCACATAGCTACAGTACTCCAAAGTTTGAAATTTTTACATTTTTTTGCATTTTTCAGTCTGTATATGTGTTTCGAAATATCACAGCTCAGAAAAGACGTGACTCTGAAGCCAAATGTTGAATGCATGCAGAAGACCATGCTCTATATGCCGGTATGAAGAACACTCTCTAATCTCTTACTTTACACTTTTTATTCCATTTTAAAGTGTCAAAACCGATGTCGAAATGAACCGAAAAAGTCCTTTGGGGGCTATTTTAGGCACCTTCCCATAGGATGCCGCATAATTTTTCTTGATTTCTGTAGCCACTAATGACTGACATATTGCTTAAAATTTCAATCAAATTAATGTACCGTTTTGGGAGCTGTAGGTGTCTGCACATTCTGAAAGCTGATACAAAAATGCTGATTGACTCCACTAAATATGCCATCAACGAAATGGAGAAAAAATACAAAACGTTCAGATTAGACGAGTAAAAATAAAAGATGTGAGTCGAATCGCTCGAAAAATTTCATCGATCAATTTACGATGGTTGCGCAACAGGATGCCTCAGAAGAGATGCATCAAAAATTTCTCTTTTAAGTAATTTGATCAGAAAAAAATTGAAGCTGAGAGTTTGATGTTACAAAATAAATGTCGGCTGTCTGACTATGACCTATGTTATAAGCTGTGCGAAAGTGCTCTATAGTTGAAGGCATCCTGTTTCACACCACGTGATGTTGGCCAAACGAAAATAGAGCAGAGGATAGTAGATTGCAGTGCCTTTCCAACAAAGAAAAGAGTATCCGAATAACTCATGCCGTTTTTCTGTAAATGGATTAGAAACAATCGCTCAATTTCTGAAATTTAATGAAAGTTTTCGAACTTTTGGATTTTTCATTTGAAGCAATTCGTTTAGAAACCATCAAACCTAGATCATGAAAATTTGCCAGGACTTCAAGTCACATTTTTTCTCATAATATATTGGGTTAGAAGGCATCCTGTGTTCCCAGAACTTCATTGATGAGACATTTATCCAGATTAAAAAACGCATTTGAATGACAGTGCAGTGTATGCAAATGTCTACAGCTGCCAAAACGGCACATGATGATGAGATGTTACTTTCGCAGCTACTGTAAGAATGTATGAACTAAAGAATAAAAAGATAAAATTCTGCAGAATCGTAGGTGAAGGTGCTCGGGAGTGCCTCTAAGCAGGAGTTTTATTTATTTCTGCTTCTAATTTTTGACTGTTCAAACTTTCTTGCAGAGTGTAAAATGTTTGCTTATGAAACAATTAATACATTCAACTATAGTCTGTTAGTTATTTGATAATTCTACAGTATACGTAATGAATATATCACAAGGGGTAGACAAGGGCCACCTGGCACATAGAATGATTTCTATGAAATTTTTATAAGTATGCCTTCTTCAGAGCAGTGCAGCTCCCAAAACGGTAAAAAAATTTTGATGAAAATTTAACCAATGCAGTAAAAACGGATGAGCTACAGTATAAGAAAATAAAATTCTGCGGCTTCCAATTTGAAAGTGCTCGGGAGTGACCATGAACAAAATTTTTTCAATTTTGACGGCTCATTTCCGACGTTTTAAACTTTTTGAAAATGTGTAATATGAAATTATTTGCTGTAAATACTACATCAGAAGAGAGCTTATTCTCTCCTCTGTAAAATGAATATTCATTCACCAAATAAGATCAATCCGATCTTGAAATATCACTTAGATAGCAAGACAACTGAAAAATGCCAAAAAATCATAAATTTTCAAACTTTGATATACTGTAGCGGCGCGAATTTTCGTTTACGAGCAAAACGAATGGTACCATGGAACTCAGCGCACGAAACTATCCAAAATATCTGATTTTGAGATATGATTAATTTTCAACTTATCATAGAGAAAACAGAACCTCTCAGAAATCGTGTCTTAAAAAGCTGAAAAGAAAAAATGAAAATATACTAAATATAGGCTTGCAAACTGACTATGGCCCTGAGGAAACCATGTAACACTTGCTAAAATGCATTTATTGTGGGATATGTTGGAAGCTTTATTTAGTTTGCTGTTGTCAAAATTTGCATCTTTTAGCATTACTACTTTTGAAAGGAAATTCCTACAAGAACTCGATTGCTTGGAATAGGTGAACTATCGCAAAGCCTACAATTCGTACATCTTAATGTTTTCTATTCGGCTTGCTTAGAGATACAGTAAAAAAACTGTTTCACAATATTTTTGTATCAGCTACAGTAAGCATTTGCACATGTGATTTTGAAGATGTCGATGAATTTGATCAAATTTTTTTAACAATAAAAATGAATCACTCCAATGACTAAACCTGCTAAAATTTCTGATTGTCGCATACCCCAAAATGAATTTTTTTAAATGATAGGGAAATGGGTTTTTCTCAAGTGTAGGTTTACATGCTGATATTGGTGTGCACGGACATGACCTAGGTACAGATCCTTCTACTCTAGCACCTAAAATTTTTTTCTCATATGACACATCTGTGCATAATGAAATTCAAACATCTTTCAATTAGAAAAAGCTGAAAATAGTCCAATAAAGTGTGCAAAGTCATTGAAATATTCTGATCTTTCGAGAAGGTTTCCCAATTCTGCCACCGCTTATTTTTCATTTCAGTCAATGAACAAATTTTCAGCCATGATTAAAAAAAAATTTCGGCCGACGACCGAAGCCTCAGATTTTATTAATTGACAAAATGGGCAAAAAAGTCACACTTTTCTGCCGAAATTTTGTTTTTTCAGTGAAATGTTTTACCCCACCATACCAATTCCAAAAATTTTTACTTCTAGACCCTCTTATATAGGAAAATTTCCCTGTGAATCAAGTGACACAAAACTTGAGTTGCACTCTACAAACTATTGACTGCAACAGTTTTTGTTCACTAAATTTTCAAAGTTTTTTCTCATTAAAAAATTAACATGGATGTTTCATTTATGTTTTTCTGAATGTTCTGAGCTTTATAGAGTCACAAGTTTGAGTAAAAATGGAATGAAAATGAAAAATTTTCAGCTTTTAGTTGTATCATAATAAAAATACATAAATTTATAATTTTGAAACGATTGGAACAGAGCTGGCAGAGGCTAGCATTTTCGGGTTTTTGTGAGTGAAAAACTTTCTTTGTGTTCATTGTACTAAAAATACGTTTTTTGATCTGATTTAAAGAATTGGTTCGAGTTCCAAAAAGTTAATTATGGCGAATCTGCTGCTTTTTGACTAAGTTTCATTTAAAATTGACAGTTCCATACATTTACATTTTAGGGAGACTAGAAGACTACTTTTCCTTCAAATGTGGAGTTGAGGTTGTTTAGTTTTCAAAGTTCACTTTAAGTCCCTCAATGCTCATCTGCTTTCATCATGTACAAGGAACGTCATTTTCAATATCAATTGAAAACGAAGTTACACTTCATGCTATGTATTATCTACACTACTGTAGTTCCCTTTGATATGAGTCAAAGCAGCATGGGCAGGAATAGTTGGGGGATTTACTTTATGGAGGATAAGTTGCAAAAAGTAGGTACTGAATCAGTTTGAAACAAATGAACAGCACCAAGGTGTTTTTTGTTATCAATTTCTCACAATTAGATTTAGAGTTAAGAAACTCAAGTTTGCTGCGGGTTCCATACCAATGATAATATATACCTACAAGAATCTGTAGTTCAAAATTAATTTATTTAAAAATAATAATTAACATGAGAAATGATAACAATAAAGAAAATTCTCTATTTACAGCAAAAAACACAAGTATTTAGTAGGAATCCGTTACAAGAAAATATTCAGAATAAAGTTATCAATAGAAATCACAAACATTCATTTATATATCTCTTGTTGCCTCATTGAATGTAGTCATGGCAACTTATTCAATGTTTATCTCCCACTATTGATGAGAAATTCATATAACAGATTAAACAGTATTCATTCTTGAAGGCTACGAATACGATTGTATCTGTAAATATTTGCTTACTGTAAAAACAAAATATGCAATATTCGCAACAATCATGTATAGAACATGTGCACTCCAGAAATTTCCTTTGCATTAACAAGAAGTTGTATCAGCGTGTATCTAACAGTTGTAAAAAAATCATGGGAGGGTTTCAAGTAATTTTAACTGCTGAATGGAGTAACATCGACCACCTTCATAATTTTCTAATGTACCTCGGGACCTTAACTAACTAAATTCATTACAATAATGACCAGACATAATCGTCTTTTTTCAATTTTTTTCAGTTAGCATTAGTTCGATATAGGTCAGACAGAATTTTTTAAAATTAGTTAACCTTCGTCTTTTAGAGTTAAAGAATCTATAGTGGTCACAACTTACAAGATAGATCAATCGACTAACATTCACTCACAAGAAGGGGCTATCGAGCACAGCATATCGAATGAAGTTGGGATTACAGTTGCATATTTGGGTTGGAATGTAGAATTCAATGATTTTGTACAACCAATTGCTTTGCCAGTAGGACGTGGCAATATTTCCATGGCAGATCTCAGCTTAGCCATTGTTGCTATAGTTGTCAGATATACATTTGAGAAAAACGAGATGATATACCAAATTCCGGTCAAGATCCACGGCTATGAAACAATTGATGGTGTTGAAATGGTGACCACTGAAAGACTATACAAAGCTGCTGACACGCCTGATCATCTCTCTGTTGTAAAGCTCATATTATTTATATTTCTTGTATTGTAACTGTTAATAAATGTCTTGTTTTAGGAACTGGGCCAAGGTGTCCTAGTGGGCTTTGAAAAATCGATCCGTCAACATTTTGTGATTGGGCTCAATGCGACAACTGTGCAGAAATCGGGTCATCAGCATATTGAACGGCACATTCTGATCGAACGACACACTGAATGGATCCGTCGCACCATTCCAGACATAAGAAAGATTTACAATGCAATATCCGATTAATACAAAAACAGAAGAATAAGTGGTTAAAGATTAAGAAATTTTCGTTTTAAATGTTGCATCATGTATTATCAAATCGGTTGGGTACATCTATCACAACATTGATTTTTGGCCGGTTTAGTGTATCAGCATTGATCAATGTCCTTCCGAAAAAGTTATGAGCTGTTTCCGATCAGTAGGATCCGAACAAACATTTGCAAACTGCCTATAATAAATTTCAGTAACTATAAAGTCATTTTTTTAATGATAGATCATGCAGAATGGCAATAGTTTTTAACAAAATGTTTCTAATAATATAACCAAAAAGGAAATGCGATTTCAAATTTTCGTAACTTATGCTAAATACCCGTCGTTTAGAGCAGCAATAATTCCTCACATCTTTTATACCAAAAATTGCACACATAGTTTCATTTGAGCGACTTTGCAGAAATTATTTTATTAGTTTCCAATTCAGCAGCATTTCATGAAAAAATAGGCTGCTGTTTTTAGAACAGTCACATCCTGGAAAACATTTTTTTCATTGTGAAGAGTTGGAATTAATATGCAAAGCTCATCCACTGAATGTATGGAATTCAGCAGTCATTGAGTTGATAAGAAAACACTCATGGTTGTCAAGAGAAGATTGGCATGCTACTTTACAAATTCTTTTAGCAATAGGATATTTTGGACCAAAATGACTTTTTTTCTAAATAATTATAATCTTTCCGATATTCGGACGCTTCGTTTGACTACAGCAATATGCATAATTGTCGGTATTTTCTTAAAATTCTCGATTGGGTCTTTAGTTTATAATTTATAGCCTATTGCACTGGAATGTATCGTCTAGCACAGGTAATAGGTAAATTGATAGTGTCATCCTAACTGATGCAGGTTAGGTAAACAATAATATGTTCAAAGTATAGAGTGAGCATTCCATTTCAGTGCACGATGGACATATGTTATTGGATATCACTTAATAAATTTCGGCCTTTGAACAAATTGTTTGGCAATACTAATTGTCACAGAGAAGTCCCCTCGTAGAGAGAGTATTTCAACAAGATGGTAAAATAATGGATCCATTCCCAAGTGAGCCATTCCCAACTGAGTGATTCTCAAATGAGCGAATTGTCAATTGGGCAATCCCGATGTGAGCGATTCCCAATTAGTGATTCCCCATTGACCGAATTCCCACCGAATTCTCAATTGAGAGACTCCCATATGAGCGATTCCCAATTGAGCTAATTCCCAAGTGGGCGAATTCCCAATTGAGCAATTCCCATGTGAGCGATTGCCGATTGAGCGAATTCCCAAATATGCGAATTCTCAATTGAGCGATTCCCAAGTGGGTGAGTTCGCAATTGAGCGAATTCCCAAATCAGCGAATTCTCAATTGAGCGATTCCCATGTGAGTGATTCCCGACTGAGCTAATCACGAAATAAGCAAATTCTCAATTGAACGATTCGCATGTGAGCGATTCCCAATTGTGCGAATTTCCATGTGGGCGAATTCGTATCATTGAGCGATTCCCATGTGGGCGATTCCCGATTGAGCGAATTCCCATGTGGGCGAATTCATAAAATTGAGACATTCCCATGTGAGCAATTCCTAATTGAGCGAATTTCCAAATGAGCAATAGAGAATGCAATAACATTTCTTTCACATTCTTTACCTTATATTTTTCTTTGTATATTTTTTTCCTCTCGTTCTGTGCGTTGCAATTATGTTTTCGTTTGTGTACGTTTTTGCATTCTTTTCATTTGGTCTCTGCTTTCTTTCATTTTCTTTTTTCTTGTCATATACTTTTTTATTTTTTGCTCATGAAACAATACATTACAAGTTGTCATTTTAAATGAGCATTGTCTCCCGTGTAATTGTTATACCATTCGGCACGCTCTATTTGGTATTTAATTTTATCCTTTGTGACTTTTTCTTCATTCTCATCTACTTTCCGTCTTAGTTTTTTGCTTTTACTTCTTTATCTGTATCTTTTTCTATTCTCCCGATTCTTTCTTTTTTTGTTATTTTTTACATTATTTTTTCTCTCTTCCTTGCTGCTTTCTCTATATTGCTCCTTCTTTCTTGTCTCTCTTCTCATGTTTTTTTCTCTCCAGATATTATTAACGTCTCTATTTTTGTTGCTGTTTCCTTTCTCTTGGTGAATCCTTCCCTCCTGCATTCTTTTGTTTACATTTTTATGAAGATTTTCAAACTTACTATGATGAAAGACTCAAGCATGCCGAAATGTTCAAGAATTATACGGGATACTACGGTTATCTAAAATGGCAACTTGTAATGTATTGTATCATGAGCAAAAAAAGAAAAACTTAGGTGACAAGAAGGAATAAAATGAAAGAAAGCACAGACAAAAGATAAAAACGTAAAAACATACATAAACGTAAACATCCGCAAAACACACAGAAAACGAAAGAAAAAAGAAATACGTACTAAGAAAAATATAAGGTAAAGAAGGAGCATTTGAAGAAAGGGTTATTACGTTCTCGATCGCCCGTTCGAAATCGCCAAATGGGGAATTCGCTCACTTGGGAATCGCTCACTTGAGAATCGCTCACCGAAATAGCTCACTTGGGAATCGCTCACATGAAAATACCCGACATATGGTACTGATGATAGATCTGGCAGGTTGAAATCAGAACTTAAATCTATCATATCTAAAAAAATTTTAGTTGAACTGCGCAGTTTTGTCCAGAAATATCTGTATATTATGGCTCGAATATGGCCGGCAGCCGCAGAATCTAGTCCAGCGATAAATAAGCTTACATATGACTAAAACATGGAATAAGATGAACCTGTACAGCTAGCTCAACAGTGCCTCTCTTACACGTGTAGGCATTCCAGATACCGGCAGTTCCCAACATCATAACAGACAATTATATAGTCTTCTCAACCCAGAACTGACGGTGTGTGTCTATAGCCGTTCGGATCCAAGTGAATTATTAACCCCAAAAATTTGTTTGGATCAGGATGGCCTTGCTGTAGATGTTATCTTTCAGATTCGGTGTTGTTTTTGGAATTTCCAGAACTCTGAAGAAGATTTCGCACCATCAATTTGTGAATTCTGTAAGTTCCTACTCCATCTAAATAGTCGTTTTTCCTCATCAGTTTTCTTATTTTCCTCATTTTTTCCAAATGATCCTTGGGAAGAAAGAGACGTTCATGCACGTGATAAACAATCGAAGTAGGTTGTTGCAGTAAGGAGTATAACTTGAAAACAGAAAATGTTGGCTTACGAAGCAAGCTTATCATCGTCTTACGGATTTCTTTAGCCTTTTCTACTTTTCGAGGCCTTAACTTTTGCCTCAACGGCACAACCATCATGATCGTGTGATTAATTACTGTTTTTGGGAATTTCTCTTTTTCTTATGACAACAGTTATGAAAAACTCTGTTTTTTGCTTACATAATTTATCTACCCCCAAAAGGATGAAGGGTTGTGTCTGCTTAGGCCAGCTACCAGAAATTTAATTTCATGGTTCTATCCCTGCTGATGACTCGTAAACCCATACATGTAATTGGGGAGGGCAAGTGCTATAGGAATTCCTCCTCATAAATCGTCGGCTGTATGGGTGGACGACCCCAACCCAAGATTTTCCAATTCTATGGCTAAACATAAGGACACTCATGCTTTTAGTCGGAAAAATACTGGAAAATGTCAATTTTTTAATGAAAAGTTTCAATTTTTAAACAAAAAATGGTCAAAAGATTCAATTTTCTTGGCTTTTCGTACCATGATTTGTTTTTCAGACAAAAATTATCATTTTTTGAACCTTTGGTAAAAAGTCAAGTTTTTTCCTTCAGGGGCCCCTCGCCCTGAAATTGTGATAGTTAGCGATCCCCTGCACCAAAAATGTCGCCCGACCCCCCTCTAGACGTTGGAAGACATCAATTCGTGCAGAGTGAATGTTGGAAGACATCAATTCGTGCAGAGTGAATCTGAAAAAAGTGTACTGATGCAAGGTCAACCCATATGTTTGTGCCCCAAACGTTTTGAGTTTAAACAAATGCATTTTTGGGTGAGACATCTTAAATTTGTCGTGAAACAATTATTGCCTTTAATTTTAATACTTATAAGCAGCCAATTTTCCGATTCAAATATCAGTGAATGTTCCTCGTGAATTAACTTTCCAAATTTTTCTCAACCTTCATATGTTTCAAAAAAGTTCTACTCAACAAACATTTGATTACTTTACTGATTAAAAAATTTGCATCTTTTCTGACAGTGATATTCTATCACTGTCAAGTCAAGTTTATACGAAGCGATTTTCATAGAATATAATATTCATATTCTATTCACTGGCTTGCCAATTATCATTTTGGTGTTACTGAGATAGGTAAAATTGAGTGATGAATATTCTTCTAATCAGATCATCAGTACAATGCAAAAGCTTTTCACACTAGTTTATTGTCCTAATTTATTCTGCCAAAGAGCATTTTATGGTCCATCGTTTTGAACTTTCACACAAACGCACTTGACATGAAGACCATGATACTTGAATAACTTTGTGACCTGAGTAGTAACACCGGCCCGTTTGGGAGTTTGGTTAAGCATATCCCTATCTTTTGTGTGCCCCCTATAATTAGTCATTTTTGGTCGATTCATAAGGCGTATGGTAAACATATATGCTCGATTTTTTTGTCGATTCATAGGAGATATGGTTAAGCATACAGGTTCTAGAGTTACCATAATATTAGAATTACGCTAATTTTTGGATTAGGGTAATAGTTGTGTTACTTTAGGTGAAAAGCGAAAGTGACGAGGAACAAAAAAAATGGAAAAAGGAGAATCGATGTGAAACAAAAAATGGAAAAAGGAGAATCGATGTGAAACAAAAAATGGTAAAAAATCGATGTGGAACAAAAAACGGGAAAACGAAAATCAATGTAAAAAATGGGATATATAAAAAAAACAGAGAAAATAGGCATGTATTAGTAGAAAATGACTTCCACCACCTGCGAAGGAAGTCTCTCAAAAACCGCGCCCCAGGCCCCTAAATAAGAGGGGCCCTGTCTGCAGGTATACAGAATAGCTAATCGGAGGCCCAACATTCCTGAATGATCGTTCAAATTATAATGGTGATTTTGTCAGTAATGGTCTGTTCTATAAGTAAAATCTACAAACAGTGTATACGGGATGAAACATCATTGCTACGGGTTCATCCGTATAAAGTCAATTACTGGTAGAAAAATGACCAGAATGAGTCTGGTATAGAGAAACGTGTAGAAAAAAATAAAGACCGCGTAGAGGTCAAAAGGGAATTGATTGTTGTTCTTGGTAAACAAACTGTAATTGATCCTACAGAAAAACTGATGAAAGAAAGAGAACACAACACAAATATGCAATACATGAAGAAAACTGTACCAGAGGTTGAAAGTCTACTAAAAAACATTGACTCTAGACATACAGGCTAGTTTGTGTGTATAGAAAGTGATACATCTTATAATACATTCTGATTTATACAGGTAAATGTCTGATTCTGTACACTGGGTTTTTTTCAAAACAAACAAAAAGAGATTAGATCGCTGAAGCCCATTTATCTCATAAAATCAATTATAAATGCTGGAAAAGGTCAAAGGTTCTATATAAAAAGCTGGCAGCAAAAGACGTTTTTCCAAGACATTTTAGGTGGTGATTGTTTTTGATAGTTTTGTAGGATAACCTGGAAGCTTCAAAGAAAAAGGGGAGAAAAACCGAAAAGCTTCAATCAAAAAAGGAGGAAAAAACCGGAAAAGCTTTAATGAAGAAAAAGAGGTATAAACAGGGAAAAATCGAAGAAAAATCATTTTTCGATTTTTGTCGGGCCGTTCTTGGTTTTGATGCACAATGAAAATGGAGCTCATCTTTGTCACTTTCATTAGGGCCTTGAGGGCTGCTTATGAGGCACATGGTAGGTTAATATATTACAACTAAATTTTCAATTTAAATTAATACAGATATAGTCTGAACAATAAGAAAATGTTATTGAATTTAGCACTATTTTGTTGAGGACTGACGTTGATGTGTCATCATCAACATTTTGGGTGTCGGTCCAGTTCAAACCCTGGTGGAAGAGTCAGCATGGTCAGCTGTATCTGGCTAGGACAAAACCCTTTTGGGGTTTTATGAAATGCTTATGCTGGATGTTTGAAAATGCCATGCTGGTGGGTACACAGTTAGCCTATCACCTATGGAACATCCTCCCACCAGGTGCAAGGACTCATTGGGTTAACATCGACCAAAAATATGTGGACCACCATGTAGCCTTAGCATTTTTGACATTATAATACTTATGTTATGATGTATTCACATATAGTCTGTTTTTTGTGAAATGCTTCCAAATAGAAAAGTGAAACAAATCGGTTGTAAAACATTTCGTTCAAAAATATCGAAAGATTAGGACAGTATGCTCACAACTTACCAGTCCGGTATGATGTATTGTTTGTCAGAAAACCGTGAAAATCTGTAATACTACTTACTCTCCACTTTCATTATTTAGAAGCATTTCAAGAAAAACGGATGATAGACATGTAAAAAGGGTATACTGTGGATATATAGAAAGCTAGATAACTAATTATAAAACAGAGTTACTTCAGTTGTAGAGACTTCCATCTAAGGAGGATGAAACTGTTTTGACATCTATTGTAATATTTTGGAATAAGACAAGAAAGTGGTAAAATTTACTAAGAAAGCAAGTCACAAGTAGCAAAAAAATAAGAAAGCAAGTCAAAATTTTACTAAGAAAGCAAGTAGGAAATAAAAAAGAAGTGTTAATAAAGTTTATATCTAGCAGTAAGCAAATTTAATGATATATTTAGGGTAATATTAAAACAAAATTTTGTTTTAATTAAAATTAGTTTTTTAATTTTAGTTGTGATGAATAGAACTGGTAGATATGGGGGTTGTTGTATGTTTGTATATATTTATTTTATGTAAGTGAACTTTTGGCAAAAAATTTTTAAAACATGATGTTTTCTTTTTTCAGGTGTTTAATTTTATAAAATTTGATTTTGTATATATTTTTATGTTTTATTGTATTTAATAAATACGAAATTAAATTAAAGAACAATAAAATTTTCTTTATCTTGAATTATGTTAGTGGATTTTGCTCTAGAGTTTTCTGGGGTCTTCTGCTGGAAAAAAGGGGAAGGGTTACTGTAGAAGAAAAACATCTTATTATAGTAGAAAAATAAGAGGAGAATGAAATGTGGTGACCACATGAAAAAATCAATGCATAAAAAAGGTAAAAAAAAGACTTGTTGTCTTTTATAGAGTTTTTCTGTAAGACTTAGGATTGATGTGCAGGTCTTTCCTTAGGGTTAGAGAAAGACAGATTTGGTTTTGCCTGAACTTGTTAGAGCTATTCCTTGGCTAGGCCTCTGATATGGTGCAACAGTTCCGTTCCCCAGACCATGCAACAACAAGTACTAACTTAACTTTTTTAAGGGGCCTCACAATAGCTCCTCCTAGCCTCCCAGAAGAGAAAGACTCCTCCTCAGGAAATGAATTACCTGAAGGATCCCCAGGATGGTATCCCTTCTGCTTGCTGTCTGCAAGCTCCAGGGCCTGGGCCTTTGGCCCTTTGCTGCTATTGTAACTGACCCTAAAATAATATACCAATATTATATAACAAATAGTAAAAGGAGGCTGATGAACCATTGAGTATTTTATGCAAATTAAAACAATGTAGTTGGTGAAAGGTTTTACTAGTGGAGGCCAGCATAAAGTAACCAAAAAATATAATAAAAAACAAGAATGATTTATCATCATCATTTCTGTCTTTCTGTGGTGCTCCATTGCTATGCAAATTGTCTGTGCCACTGGTCGTCCACTTTGCCAATTTGCATGTCGACTTCCCAATCGGGACGTTGCCAGTAACAGGGTGCCCAACATTTATAGTACATCAAAACTGACCTACGGGAGGTAGAAAACCTTTCAGCCAGATTACTCTGGCATCATCAAAATATCCACCCTAATTTGGCCAACTCCCAATGAACTGGTCTGTCTAGCTCAAACTAGTCCCATACTTACCAGGTTGCTGGACACAACAAATACCCAGGGCAGTGCTGCAATGGCTGGCAAGTGATTTCCATGTTGACCTCAGGTTTTGTTGGAATAGACCTCCTGCCCTAAGGAGCATGATGTTGCTGTCAATGCTGAATTGGGTCAATTTGGGGTTCGGTCTTGCAGTCTGCTTGCTGTGGCAAAGTCATTGGCAGATTCGTTTAGTCGATCATACAAATTCCTTTCCCACATCTCTATTTTTTTAAAAATAAACTAGATTATGATATTATACTTACGATGCAAAAAGAATGATGCTTGAATGCACAAGTATCACAAAACTTAAAATGCACTGAAAATTGAGCAAAAATGTGGCCAAGAGTTTGAAAAAGACTTTATGGTGGCTTTTTTTGCACAGGTTAGTCAGAAAGTAAAAATTTTTTGTAGGCCTAGCAGCACCGAAAATTTGGATAATATTTTTTGGATTTTGTGATTTTGTAATTTTTTGGATTTTTGTAATTTTATTGTTGTTTTTGGACTTTATTATTTATAAAATTAGTAAGATAATATGTGGAAAAAGAAAATTTTGGGCCAAAATTGTGTTGCTAATTACTGCTGCTGCTGGCTACCTCTATAGCCTCCTCAAGGCCTTCCTCCATAGTTGGGGTTGCCTCCTCTTTGGCCTTGGCCATGGGTCTGACCACCATCCTGGCCCTGGTTTTGGGCTCCTTGGTTCTGATCACCTCTACCAAATGTTTGGAAATTCTGATTGTAGAATTTAGTGTCTAGATCTTGGTTTTGGCATTGTTAATTTCCTTGGCCTCCATAGGGTCACGTGTTGCACCCTCGGAAACCTATTCTGACTTGGCCTCCACCATACCCCAGTCTACCTAGGCAGGGAGCAGGGTTTTGTGGAGCCACACTATACAATTGATTTTGTTGCCAAAAAGGTTGAATATAGAGATTTAGATGATGATCATTTAGATTTTGAAAGTGGACTTTTGTAGGAAAACTAGTGGGCTATGCATGGCTGGTCGAGCTTGATGATTGCTGCCTCCATGGCTGCTGTTTTTTAGCTGGAAGAAGTTTAGGCACCTTGAACTTACATGGGCTTTTGGCCTCTGTGCCCTGAAAATTACCCAGTTGCGCTTGGTCATTGCCCCCTGCTTTCTGCTTCACGCCTATTTGGTTTACCCTCTGCGAACCCACAAAAATATACTGCTTAAAGGCCACAATGTAGTATTAATCCACTTGGCTTTCCTGGGCTTCAATGACCAGCTGTCTGTTCGCAAATGAGCATGCCTGGGCATACCATCTTCCTATGGCTGTGGGCATGATCGGAGCGAAATCCATCTGCAAAAATATCATCAGGGTCACGTACCTGATGGCTGTAAAGATGTCTGAAGCATAATACTCTTGAAGCCATCTGATAATGAGTGCTAATATAATCCATTCCCAAATTTCCTCAGGTACCCATTCTCTGTAAACATAAAATGTAAACTTTCATTTGAGTTTGCTGGTGAAAACTATCATAGATTTCAGCCATGGCATCATTGATCATTCTATAGACAATGGGCTGTTCTTGGATGTCAAAGGCAAAACAATTGGCCATCTCAGGATTTTCAAAAGAGATAGGCTCAATCATTCACCTCTGTTCCATTTGCCATTCCCAATAATCAATCAGAGTTTCTGCTAATTGACCTAAAGTGACATACTGAGTTGCTTCCCATGCCGGTTTAGCAACTACATTCAGTTTGACATTTTTGATCAGTTTTTCCTCTGATTCAAAATTGGGCTTAACCAACATGCTTCCCACTTGTTCCCTATAAAATTTTTTGTATGTCACAGTATAGCTTGTTGGGACCAATATAGAGTTGCCAGATTTGTTGCTTACCTCTCCACTGGCTTTTGATATCGATTGCAATTGACAATAAGCTGCTGCGGATGTGGTAGGTGTATCAGACATTGTTTGACTTCAGTAGGTCTCGGACTGTGACTTTTGAGTTGTTGTTGCAGCTGGAATTGTAGTTTCTTCAGCGGTATCATAGGGGTCATTCTTGGATCGGGTTGCAGGTGTTCCTTTTGGTTGTTGTTGGGCGGCTTGTCTAAGATGGCACGCTTTGCTGAGTTGTACATGGGGCTCAACCTTTTCCTTTGCCAATTGTCAAATAAATCATTCAGACATACCTTCAGCCAACATCTGCTGGACTCTTTCAGGAGAATACACTCCTGGGTTCTTCGCGAAGTCTACCCCTTTTCATTAAGTCTGTAGTTGTAACAGTTGAATCTGAGCCATCATCAGAATATGATTGCTCCTTCATCTTTTTGTATATCGCCTGCTGGAGCAGGAATTCCTGCTGTGCTAGGTGTTTCTGTTGTTGGATCATGGCCTGAAGGGCTTTGCATTTGACTTGTGAGTCATATGCTTTAGTGTCCTTGGACCGGACAGCAATCTCTTGGGATGGTTCCTGCATCTTGTCCAGTCTGACATCTATTCCCAACATTTTTGCAGCTGTTTCATCAATAATTGTTTGAACTTTTGCCTCCTTTATTTCTTCCTGCTGTGTTTTAGCCTTCATGGAATCCTTAATTTCCAATGTTTGGCAGTCAAGTTCCAAAATTTCACCTTCTTCCTCCTCGGAACTAGACTCGGAGTCTGAAGCATATATCTTTGGCAACAGCTGTTTAATTTTAGGTTGTAACATAGCTGGAGCTGGTGGCATGGATTGAATTAAGGTGACTACTACCGTTTCTATTTCTGCCACTGCTTGCAGCTGACTTACTGTTACGCTACTGCTGATTGAGCCAGCGGCAGTGCCATCACTACAACAGCAGCAGCTTGCTGAGCCATGGTGGTAACCATTGCATTTTAACCACTGGCGCAACTGCTGGCTGCTGATTTTTAACTTGTCCTAGCTGTCCAGCTTGCACTGTTTGGGATGTGGATGGACGATTTAACAGCATTTTTGTAACTAACTCACTGGCTGGGGTATATGTCAAAGTATACCCAGGGATGTTGGAGGCTAATGTTCTCTCCCAGAAGCTGTTAGTGATGAATTCTGATCTGATTACGACCAGGTTACGATGGTGCTTATGCCGTAAGGTAATCCATTGGATAAGCGTCTACATCATTGGGTACTGCAATCCAGGTGTTGAAGTCTTGAAGCCTAAATAATAGAAAATTATGCAATAATACGGATTTACCTTATAGGCTTCCTCGTTCAAAATGGATTTGTATTCGCCAAGTTCGAGTTTCACCTCTGATTCTCTGAATCATAATGGCATGAATCCAAATCAGTTTTGCCATGTGTATATCCCAATCTTTCGTGGGCTTTGGGGTTCTGAGGGTGCTAACATTGCAGCAACTTCTAAGTAACAAGCTAGGTGATTGCCTGATTTCCAGGACATGTGTTTTAATGCTTCCTGACTGTCCCTACTATAGCTATTAAGAAAGCTATAGCTTAATAATTGAGATGTTTCAAAATTGCACTCTGCTCTAGAATGTGGCCATTCCAAATGATAGGCTAAGGGCATAATCTTACAGATTTGCTCTAATTCCATGAAGTTTTGCTTATCCAATACCTTAGATATTTTAGCCCAGTTTGGAGTATAGTAATAACCCTTGTATTTTCTATGCTTACTGGGTAATGGGTGTTACTAGAGAATGCTTCCTGTAGTACTTCCTCCAGCTTCCCAGCTTGATGCCAGTATAGCTTTGTGTTCTCATACAGCATCAAAAAAATTTTAGCGTCTAAATCCCAATAGCTCTTACCATTTTTTAGATTTTCCAGTATATCAGCGCTGATATTATCCCGATCTGGTATTTGGACATCCTTTATGTTGTTGGGATCGCTGTCTTCTGTATAGCCATCAGATTTGACTTGGTTACTGTTCCTTGGCATCAATGGGTAGAATCCACTCGGCAGGGGGACATCTCATCCTCTGGCAGGTTTGCACTTAGATGCAGCTGTGTAATATCCCCTTTCCTCTCCCTGCATTTGTACAGCCCATTGATTGTACATTTCACACTTCATCATATGGTACACCATACTTGGCTGTATTTGATCAGTTTCCATGGCCTGGGACCCTAGTCCTATTTCCCCATTTATATGGCCCGGAATGGTTAGATATTGTTGATAAAAATGAATGGCGACTGTGTTTATCTGTTTGGGTTCCATTCTGTCATGGTGGAAAACTTGCATTTGCTTTAGCAAGGAATGTGCCATGCCAGAGTGCATTGCAGCAAACATCAATGCTAAAGAATAGTATGCATCTAGAGCTGCTTACCTCAGCTCTTCCAGTAATATTGATCTTTTGGTAAACTGATCATGGTTCACCCAACATTTGAAGTCATATTGGTATGGGCCCATGTCTATCAAGTAAAATTCTGCGAACAATCTCTTTAACCTATAGGTTTTGGAACAAATACCTACCTGAAAACACTTTTTCTGTAGGTTAGGCCCAACCATAGTCAAGGCAAAGCTGTCTAAATCAAGGTAGCGACCTTTGGTCCCCCCACCTGCTCCATATACATTGTATATGCTGACAAGGTCCTCCAACACCGAATAACCAGCAAAAAGCATGTCGGAGTTTAAAAATTCTTGCAAACTTACCCATTTTTTTCCATGAGGCCAGTTGTGTCAATAACATACATCTGGCCATTTGTCAAAGCAAAGCTAATATAATGGGCTAATTGCTTACCCAATGGATTGTCGACCTCTCTCATTTTGAACAAGGTGGAGACTTTGTCTTGGCTGATCTTCTCCACAACGTATCCACAAAATGGGTGTCCTTGAAAAATGGAATTTTCTTGGATAAATTTGAGCACCAGGCTGGTCTCCCCAATGTCTACCAAAACTGGTTCATTGGGATTGGCCAGCCAGTACCCAGAAGTTCCTTTGAACCATTGGTCCAGCTCATGGATTCTGATGACCCGTTTGACATTGTAGTCTAAATATTTAAGGAAATTATTAATTTTGATATTTATTCCCCTTGGTTCAGCATATAAGTTTAGGTTGAAAGTACACCATCACCACAACACTAAGCAGGTTAAGTTTTACAGATGAAAAGTTAGTGCAGGCATTTGTGTTAAGTGCACCACTGATATAGAAAACATACAGCTGGTAGGCAACTAACACTTTACCAAATCTTACCCTTGCTACCTCTTTATGTTGGGGAGGGTAGACCTGATCTGATTGTCAACCATTTGATCGGATCCCAATCTCTGACCAGCTGCTTGAATGACCAACTACCCTCCATTTATGGCACTTAGTATTTACAATTTTTGTAGTGCTCGAGATTTGTAATTTTTTATGATTTTTGATTTCAAGAAATGATATGTTTTGATTTGAAAATAATTTATTTTACTTCAGATTTTGATTACTTAAAAAATGAGCTGAACCCAAGGTTCTAGGTTTCACTTGAAAGGTCTAACTCTTGCCAATAGCAGGTTTATTTCCAAACTAGGAAATCCCTGATTGGCTATGAGTTTCCAATTCTCAGTACTCCCACTTTTCATTCCCTCTAAGTTCTAACCTCATCTGCCCTTAGATTTAGGGCACTAAGTTGGTCTTCCAGTGACGTTTCTGGGCATATCCTGCATTTTCCAAGAATATTTAATAAAATAAGTTGGAAACTTACCATCAATAAAGAAGAAACTGTTATCTTGCTATTCCTGCAGGGTGCCAATCTTTACATGGTGCTCTGTATGCACCCATTCATGCATCAGAGCTTTTTGGCCATTCCAAGCACCCATTTTCTTTTTGAAAATTTCTACCAACAATAATAATAATTTGAAAAATTATTCAAATTTGAATACTGAAAAAGTATAATTTAGAGATCTTAGCTAATTTCCTTTTTATACAAGGTTCTGGGAAATATATTCTTTTTTCTGTAGGAAATATAGAATATACAGTGGCAGCAGTAATTTCTTTGGTAAAAGTAAAAAATTGAAATTTATAATTGTTAAAAAAATTGGAAAAATTTTTGGGTTGTCATTTTGGTATAAAATTCTGAAGAATTTTTCCCAAACTCTGAAATATATGAAAAAATTTAACAAAATTAACACCAATATTACACAAATATTACAAAATTTTACAAAATAATTCAAAATAAGTACCTACACATAGGAGATATGTACACCATTTCTGTGCAAAATTGGGCAGAGTTCTGCCTCAAGCAAAATTTCACTATAAAACTGGTTGATTTTGCTCTACAGTTGTACGTGTATGCACCATATTGGAATTTTGCTCTTTTTCATCGTGTGATGTGCCCTGATTGGCTTGGGATATTCACAGCAAGACTCTAGACTCTAGTCTCGTAAAGAAAATGTTTCAACCTGCTGATTGAAACAATTTGGTGATTTATCGGCTTGTCCAAGTGAACAATGGTGACAACATTCTTCACAACATGCAAAATGTCTGAAACTATGAACCAACCAGACCATGGAAGTCCTAATTTTTTCTGTTCATCTACTTTTAGCAGAACCCAGTCCTTTTCTTGAAACTTTTGTTCCTTGGACTTTTTATCGAAGTATATCCTTGATTTTTCTGCAGCACTCTGGATATTTTTTGCAATATCCTCGTAAAGGTTGGCTAAATGATTTGTCAACACAAATTTGTATGCCTCTGCATTAATATCTGGCATTACAATATCGTAAACTTTCAACAATTCTAACCCAAAGGTTGCCTCATGACCTCTAAGCAATGAAAATGGGCAGTGCCCTTTTGCTGTGTGTGGGGCAGTATTGTAGGCAAAGACCACTGCTCTCAAATATCATGGCCAGTTGTCTTTTTCCTCAATGGCTACTTTTCTGAGCTGCTTTATTAGTGTCTGATTGAATCTTTCAACCATACCATTTTCTTGAGAATGATAAGCTGTTGTATAGATTTTCTGACACTCTAATAACTTGCAGATGTCTTTCATTTGATCTGAGGTAAAACAACCTCCTCTATCACTGAGTAATCTCCATGGAGTCCCATGTCTAAATACAATAGCTTGTAGAAAGTATCTACTATGGTGCTGGCTGACTTGTCAGGGATCAGTTCAGCTTCAACCCATTTTGTAAACTAGTCCTGAAAGACTATAACATACAGTCTCTTCTCACTTAGTAGAGATATACCTACTATGTCCACTGATACCATGTCAAATGGACCTTCTTGGATTATTGGTATCAGTGTTGGAACTTCACTATTTCCAGGATTAGCCATCTGGCAAATCGGACAAAATTTTATCTAATGCCTGACATCCTTTTCTATTCCAGGCCACCAGAACTTTTTTTGATCATACCAAGAGTTTTTTTTGAAACCTTGATGAGGCATTATAACGGCACCATGGTATTGGTGCAAAGTATTGTCTTTAAGACAGGATGGGATGACCACTTGATTGTCAGCTCCCTATGGGGCTTTTCAGTATAACACTTCATTCTAGATGTAAAATCCACTGTGATACTTGGTTGTTCCATTCAGACCCAATCTATCAAAGTATGGTTTTAATACCTCATCCTTACTCTGGAAAAGAGCCATGAGATCGTCTTTAATTAGCCCTTTGGCAGCTCATTTTCTTTTGGGTCTGCCAAATTGAATTCTGGTTCCCTCTCCAGATGTAACCAGGTTACTCATTTTTCCGTACCTTTCCCCTGGTTATTCTCTTTTCCTTTTGGTTGCCCCTCATTGCCATCAGGCTGTACTTGAGCCTGGTCCTCCTTTTCTGCTTCTGTTGCCATGCTCCTTGTAGTGACGGTATTTATCAAGTGTGCAGGCCAGCTAGATTCTGGATCACCCTCAGAATCTTTAGGATATATCTGGGTGAATCTCGAATTTGTATTAAGTCTTTGACTTTCCCAGATTTGATCCTCACTTTTCAGCTCTGGATTTAATAGAGTACTGTCTTGAGGATTCCAATCTGTCATAGTTCTGAATCTCTTGGGCAAATTGAGATGTGTCTCCTCAATTTCATGTGCTTCCTGACCTTTCACATTTGACTCTTGATCACCCTCTGAGAACACATGCTCCCATTTTGGTGGTATTCTTTCAGTTTGATCCTCTCGTTCATTCATCCTTGAAAGGAAATCTGCCATAGGATTTTGTTTACCAGGCACATACTCTAGTTTATGGTTGAACTGTGAGATAAAATAGTACCATATCTTAAGCTTACCATTGGTCATAGCATTTACCTTCATTGAGAGCAAGAGCTTGTGATCTGTTCTCGTGATCACCTTGTGACCAATCAGATAGTGCCTATATAACTTCAAGCCATAGACTATGGCCAGACATTCTCTCTCCGTGGCTGACCATTTCTTATGGTCTGCTTTTAAAATTCTACTATTGTATGCTATTACCCAGCAGTCAGACTTGGTCCCCTGGTAGAGAACTGTTTCCACTGCTGTTCCGCTGGCGTATGTCTGAAGGACAAAGTTCACAGACCCGTCCAACATCGGGTACCTCAGAAGAGGCACTGACAACAATACATCCTTTAGGCTCTGAAAAGCCTAGCTAGACCTGGCTAGCCCAGCAAGACCTGGTATCAACTTCTTGCACCACTGCGGCATTCTTAGAAATCTTTGGAGCTTTTTCTTAGATTCTGGAAAGGGAAACTCTTTTATGGCTTTGAAGTTTTTCATATCTGGGGAAACTCTATCTGATTTTAGGATATGTCCCAAAAAAATGGGCTCTCTCATGGAAGAATTCACACTTCTCTGGCTTCAAGGTCAACTGAGCCTTCCTTAGAGCCTGCTGGACTAGCTCTAAATGTATTAAATGTTCTTCAAATGTCTTTGAAAATGCAATAATAACGTCTATATAGGCTAGACAGATTTTCCACACATATGGGTGCAAAACTCTTTCCATCATTTGCTGGAACTCTGCTGTCACATTTTTTTTGACCAAAGGGCACGACTTTAAACTGATATAGCTCTTCCTGGCATATCAAAGCAGCTTTTTCTTTGCTTTCTTTATCCATATGCATTTGGGAGTAACCTGACTTGAGATCCAAAGAGGTATAAAATTTGGCTCTTACTAAAAAGTCAAGATTGTCATCCATTCTCTGAATGGGATACTTATCGTCCTTTGTGACCTCATTTATACCCCTGAAGTCCACTATGGGTTGTTTGGTACCATCCCTTTTACCTACTAAGAATAAAGGAGCTGCTCAAAACGACTTTGATGGTTCTATAACACCTTTTTTGAGCATGTTTTGCACATGCTCATGAACATGTAGCCTTGAATTTATAGCTGTCCTGTGATAGCATTTAGCCACAGGTGCAGCATCGCCTGTATTTATTTTACAGGTCAAATAGGGTGTAGTAGTTGGTGGATCATTAGGCAAGCTAAATAGGTTTCTATATTTGGCGAGACACTCTAAAGCTTGTTTCAACTGATCTGATGGTATATTGGATTGAGCTAACATCTTGTACAAAGCTCCCCTAAACTCTTTCTCATCATTTTGAGTCAAATTACAATTAGCCTAGGCTGCACAAGTTTGCAGCTTCTCCACTTCTTCAACTGTTTTCCCCTTCAATTGACCTTCATAAGAGGCACCACATAACATGGAATTAGTATAGCCAATTATTTGATTCTGTTTCAGATTGTATCCTGATCCAGTGGTATTAGATACGATTACTACAAAATCATCTTTAGTACCATTTACTATAGTACTGTCTATGTGGAACCTCTTTTCTTCTTCTGATTCTACTATGATCCCCTTAAGGCAATTATCATCTACCTTGTACCAAAGCTTTGCTTTAACCAGTATATCAGTATCATTAGGTAAGTAGACTTGATTGGAACTTACCATATGAACTGAAACCCTTAAGAGGCAAATCTTAATCATAGATTCCCTGGAGCTCATGGTCATGCCTCTCCAAATTTGTTTGAGGCTGCTCCAGCATCATGTATATTCTTTGTAGCCTGTTGTTGGGGGTCATAGTCCTGTTTCTAAAATCTATTGTGGCTCCTATTTGAGGATGAGCCAAAAAATCTGTTCCCACTATGACATTTTCACCTGCTTCCAGTAGAACAATTGCTTTTACTGGAAACTGTTCACACAGGGTATCCATCCTAAATTGTATATACCCATAGGCTTGGACTGTCTTACCATCGCCTACAGTAACATTTAATATCCTGGAATATTCAGTGTAATCTGTGCCCAAAGTTTCCTTCAGAAAATTAGCTGACATTACTGTACACTGAGCTTCTGTGTCAATGAGAGCCAATGTCTTATGCCCTCCTATTATAACCTCAATGTGAAATAAGGCTGTCTTACGATACACATCTAGCCATTGTTGCTAATGAGGACTAGCTGGTGTTCCTCTTTTTATCACCTGAACTGCTGGAACTACAAATTGAGCTGTGATAGCATTCATTTGGACAGTACTGCCCAATTCCATGTTAGGACAATTCACTCTCTGATCTACGTGTACCAGAGGATTCATTTGTGATTGCCTAGCAACAATCATACTCGAATAATCCTTCTGGGGCTGCTGATTTGTGACTTGACCCTGGTGCAGAGTCTGAGATGGTCCCATAATAGCTTGAGCCGGCTGAAGTGGCTGTAATGCAGTTTGCTGCTGGAATTTCTGCACTTGTTGATACTGCTTTTGCAGTTCCTTTTGCTTTTTGAAGTCTTGGAATTCATTGTGATCTGAATTCTGTACCAAATAAACATGGCTATCCTGATATTTGAAATAACCAACATGATATGCACCTCGGCCTCTGCTATTAAAATATGCATTTGGGTAACCTCTTCTACCTCTGAAGCTATCTCTAGCAAAATTGTTGAAGCCTTCAGGATTGAAAGTTTGGAAGCTAGCTATAGAGGAAGGAATATCAAACGAAACAATGTCAGAAAAACAAGTACTACATTTTTATCATAGGTGGCCTGATAGCATCAACCTATAAAATACGTGGGCTCCAAATTTCATGTCCCCCCCCATTGGGTTTTTTCATTAATTTCGGGCATAGGGGCAAGCTATGGGGTGCCTTTTGTCATTTCGCCTCTATCTGCAAGTGGTGCTCAGTGAGGCCCCAAAAACATGCAAAAAACATACTTTATCAGGCCCCCCAGTTCCATCATGCCTAGCAATGGGTGTGCCACCTAAGCATCTTGGTGGTGGAATCTCAAATGCAATTTTTTATCTTTTTAAAATATGGCCTCAATTCAATTATATGGTGGTCCAAAGTCCGGAGAAACTCCAAATTTCCCAATTTTATTATATAATACTTCTGGCTTCGAAAGAATAAACTTTTGTAGCATAATGCACTACTAATTTTTTGCACTTTCAATTGAACCGGTAGCCTAATTGGGATATTTGGGTTGCGAGGGTTTTGGACTATTGAGAATTTGATGGACGGGGTTACTTTACAGGAAAAGTTATCCTGGGTGTAAACAAGCATATTTCCGTAATTTTTAAGAGGAGGGGTTTTCGACCACAGAAAATTTGATGAATGCAATAACTTTACCCAGAACTTATTGTGGGTGTGAACAAGTGTATCTTCATGATTTTTCAGTGGAAGGGCTTTTGGACAACACGGAATTTGATGATTGTGATCATTTTACATGAAAACTATCCTGGGTCTAAACAAGCATATTTTCATGATTTTTTTGTGGAAGGGGTTTTTGACTGAGGCAAACTCAATGGATGTGTCACTTTTCTCAAAAAATTATCTCGAATGTAAACAAGCTCATTTTCCCTATTTTTTTGTGAGTGGGTTTTCGACCACAGTGAATTTAATTAGTGTGATCACTTTACCCAAACTATTATTCTGATGTAAATATTTCTTCGGAAGGGGTTTTCTATCACGGAGAATTTAATGAATGTGATCACTTTATACACAAAATCATATTGAGCATAAACAAATGTATTTCTGAAATTTTTGAGGAAAGATGTTTCTGAGCATGGGGAATTAAATGGACGCAGTCAGTTAACAGGAAGAATCGTCCATTGTGTAAACATAGATATTTCTGCAATTTTTGGGTTGAGGGGTTCTAGACCATGAGGAATTACACATCTTTTACTTTTATCTGAGAATTCAGAGCTTGAAGATATTGTTTTTTGGCAGGAAGATGACCAAATTTAAAACTTGAATCTGTTTCTATGAAGATTTTCGTGCTTGGTTGAGGCCCACTAAAAAGAGGTGAACTAGTTTATCAGAAAATACCCTGATTGGGCAGAAAACGAAGAATATACTTGCTCTGATAGTTGCCACGCTACAAAAAGAACTGGACTAAATTTTTGAGAACTTGGGTTAAAGTTCGAAAAAAATCAATTCTTTTATATTGGATTTTCATTCTTCCTCAAAAAAATTTTCCATCTCTGTGAAAAAGTATATTCCGCAGCTGAGTGCATCAACAACTTTCCAAGCAAACATATGCATCTGGAAATTTTAGGAGGGTACAGGAATGGACCTTGGTTCTTTGGCGTTTTTTGATACGAAAAATTGAAAAAAGTCGACCAAAAATTTTTTTCATAACAAATTTTCCAGTTTCAAAACCTTTGGGATAGTTTGTACCATTATATCCCCCTCACACATGTGTGCTTCCAACTGTGTTAAACTTTTTAACTGAATTTGGTGTCAACAAAAGGAATCAACTGTGGGAAAGTGGGACATCAAATCCCACTCATCTTTTTCAGAAAAAAAGCTAGAGCACAGTCAAGAACTAAATGGATTGTACAAGATACTTTTCATTCACTCATTTTATATAACACATTGTATAGAATTCACTCTGTAAGTTTGACTGATTACAAGCTATAAACAATTTCATTCTCTTCTATTTAACTACCCAAAAAATTAGCATCATTCACAGTTTTTGGATTTAAACTGAAATTGCAGAAAGAGCGCTTTTTGAGGGATTGCAGATGGGAATCAATTTCACCCATTCCTGTTGCTCCAGTTGTGCTTTCAAAGAAGTTGTACTGTTGTCATAGGAGTGCCAGTGGAGTCAGGGATAACTGGGTATGGGATTTGGTGCACACTCCCAATATAGGCACAGCTGAATCAGGAGCATTTTTGTATGCTTTACCCTGTTCTCCCATTCGCGGATTGGTGCCCAATGGCTGTAATCAAGGCCGTGTTGCATTAAAGGGGTCTGAGCTCCAGCTCAAGGTAATCTCGAACAAAAAGGTGACTCTGTCTGATCTCAGTTCGGTATAATTTGAATGACATCAGGATTATAACGAGCTCAATGTCCAGATTATCCACTGCTTGAGCTTTTGGGTTGCACTAACATTTTCGCACAATTTTCTTATCTGTAACACAAATAAGTGTAAAAATTAGTGCAATTCCCAAACTCCAACTTAGACATCAGTATTAATTAATCCTGAAGTGAGTATTGTTTGTGCACTGGTAGAAAATTATTAATATAAATAAATAAATAAATAAAGACATTGGGATTAGTTCAAACTTAGGATCATCAATTTAATCCCGATGTTGAGATTATCCTTATGTTGGGTTAGTGTAACCAACCTCATGTTTCTTCAAAGTTATGAAAATGAATATAATATGCCTCTGTCACTATTTTTCAGCTAATGTGAGAGGCAGGAGTTTGAATTGTTGGGGACTTAGACTGCTATTGGTCTAAGATTTCTTTACATTTGAAATCATATGCAAATAATTTTCGTATATAAAAATTTTACTGTAATTGATGCTGGGGAAGGACAAAATGCACGATGCTGCAGAATATACTTTTTCACAGACATGGAAAATTTTTTTGAGGAAGAATGAAAATCCCATTTAAAGAAAATGCATTTTTTCCAACTTTAACCCATGTTCTCAAAAATCTAGTGTAGTTCTTTTTGTAGCATGGCAACTATCGAAGCAAGTATATTCTTCTTTTTTCTGCCCCATCTGGGCATTTTCTAATAAACTAGTTTTAATATGAATTGCAATGTCCTGCAGTCTTCAATGTAATGGGTTATGTTCTTATGGAACTCACACAATGGTGTCAATAATCAGTCTTTGTTTTGACTGATAATCCAAATCTCCCTTTACTAGTTCCACTAATATACTGACTCTTTTTAAAAAGTCAATGGCCAGTTCCTTTACTGTTTGCTGGATCTTAAATAATTTCCCTGTAAGCATTCCAAGGTTAGACTATGGTGCAAAGACATTAATTATGGCTTTCTGGCATCCATATAAGTCATCTTGTCACTTGTAGCAACCTTTGGCCTGCCCTTAGAAAGCTTCATCAGTGCTTCATACTTGGCTGATTCAGGTGTATCTCTATGAAATTCCCCATGTAATGCTGTTGTGAAGCTAAGCACCTGCTGATTTACCATACCTTCTTCCAAAAGTTTGGGTAACACACTCAACAATATTTCTTACAACGTGCCAAATTAGTTGTTGGCATTTCCCTCTGATCATATGCTGCCATGATAATAAGATCTATATCAGAGTTTAATGACCACAACATAATTGGGTTTGGATCTCATTGAGGTGGTAGGCCTCCTTAATTTGAAACTAAATTCCCTCTGTCAAATCTAGAGTCTCCATATGGGAAACATGCCAGTTAATCTAGTCTAAGGATATTTGGATCAACTATGTTTCATCTACCATCATAGACTACTATAGTTAAAGTTGGATGCTGCAGAGCTAGTCCGTTCTGATTCTGTCCACCTATTGATTGATCGGTTCCCTCAAATCAAACTTCCCTAGCCCGACCTCTCCAACTTTTGAGCTCAAAATTTGGTCTGTGTTCTTCATTAGTGTCTGGCCTATTGCTAGGCCCTGCACCTGCTTTTGTTTCAGCTAAGAGATGGTTGTCTCTTTCTGCACCCCTATTGTATGGTCTAACCTGTCTCTCCTGCTCTAGGTGGCATTTTTTGGCTTCCCTTTGTTTATCTTCTGTGTTGGCATTCAAACTGATGTCAAAGAAAGATTTGGCGGTTCCTATTAACTCACAGATCTGTATGGCCATTTCTTGATTGGACATGTCAGTAGCTCATTCCAGCTGCGGGAGCCACACCTGATCTCCTCAGATACAATCTAATCACTGCCATTGGGTTTTGGTGTCTAGATTGTTCAAATCTGGTCAAATTTTGGGGATTACAATATCCTTTTTTGGTCCTGCTAATTGGACCTTTGATGGTGATTGTTTTACATTGGGGGCAGCAAGCTATCAGCATGTGGGTTTGGATTTACTGGGCCTGCCTGTTGCAGTTCCAAGGCGATCATTGGTGGGCGGACTATTGGCACACCCACATCCTAGGGCATAAAATGCATTGCATGATGCTGCAATGGCTGAAACCTCGCAGGAGTCTGATCTGTGATGATTGGGTCAGGAGCAGCATGACTTTCTGATCTCCATCTCCCAGGTTCACGAAGTTCTCAGCACTCGCTGCTCTAGGGGGTGATCTATTTGAAGTATTACCTCTTGGTATCCTTCTGTTTGGCATTCTAAATCCTGCTAATTTTTAGTAGAAACCTGGAAGATATTATTTTCTCCCAGTCTGACTATGAAGTTCCATTATGAGGAGTTAAAAGAAACCACTTGTTGTGCAGGTCTTCCCTTAGGGTTAAAGAAAGATAGATTTGGTTTGGCTTGAACTTGTTAGAGCTATTCCTTGGCTAGGCCTTGGATATTGCACAATAGTTTGGTCCCCAGATGGTGCAACAACAACTACTAACATACTTCTTTAAGGGGCCTCACAACTGCTCCTCCTAGCCTCCCAGAAGAGAAAGACTTCTCCTCAGAAAGTAACTTACCTGAAGAATCCCTAGGATGGTCTTCCTTCTGCTTGCTGTCTGCAAGCACCGCACCTAAGCCTTTGACCTTTTGCTGCTACTGTAACTGATGCTAAAAAGTATACTGATATTATATAACAAAAAGTAAAAGAAGGTGGACAAACTACTATCTATTTTATGCTAATTAAAACAATGTAGTTGGTGAAACGTTTTACTAGTGGACACCAACATAATGAAACCAAAAAATATAATAAAAAACAAAAAGGATTTATCATCATCATTTCCATCTTTCTCTGGGGCTCCATTGCTATGCAAATTGTCTGTCACCCATCATATACTTTGCCAGTTTGCATATAGACTTCCAAATCAGGACTTTGCCAGCAACAGGATGCCCAACAGGATGAAAAGATGTGAAATAATTGCTGAGGGGTACTGTGGAAAGGAAAAACAGACACCTTTGCTGTAGTAATTAATGATGAGATAGATTGAAAGACCAGATCAAAAAAATAATAGGTAATGCAATGGGACAGTATGAACAGCAAAGCTATAAATGTTTCTTTTTATAAGTACTATAATCAGTAAAAGTTTCAAATTCTGCGTATATAAAATATATCTTCTCCAAAGTTCATTTGTAAGCTGGTGGTTTCTTCATGTATGAGTTTTCAAAAATTAACATCTATACCACCAGGAGTCAAATCAAAAACAAATATTGCACTATGTGTTGTAAAAGCATTTCAAGTAATTTTGTTATACTTATTATCTAGACCAATCCCTGCACATTCAAATAATTGTACAAAAGTACACAAATATTTGTTTTCCTTAAAATTTAACATATAAGGAGTAGTAGGCAAAGTTGTAGTACCACTAGTTATTTTAGTCTCATTTAATCCAAAATGTTTAAATTTAAAGGGGCTTTGATAATAATCAGCCCTAGCGGCAGCACCATCAATGAGTGCGACAATGAGTCAACGCGGCAATGCTCCTGTGAACAGTGAGTTTAGAGGTGCCGATAGACGACTAGCTGTCATGTATAGACTTGTAACATGACATCGAGGAATAGGGTATTTTGCAGCCATATTTTGTAACATAGATTCAATAGCTAAATTAATATTATCCCCAACTTCAACTTTTCTAATAAATAAAGACATGCTTTTAACTTCGATCTTGTATGCCTCTGTGTCAGTAGATATAAATTTCTGCAAACAAAAATCATCTCTATGTTGGTATAAATCAATTTTCAATGTACACTGATTTAATATAAAATGTTCTTGCATAAATAGATCAGCATGTATGGGGGCCATTAATGCAACGACAGTACTGTTTTTGAACATTCACAGTCTTTCCAAAGCACCCTTGTTTTTATTTACATAAAGAAAATTGTCATTTCCAAAAGTATAGCCAGCAACTGTAACATGCATTGATTTAGCATCACAAACATAGTTTAATTCCATTTCCAAATGAGATCTATAAGCATATCTATTTCTGCTAAAATTTTAAACTGTAAAAATTATGTCCACATACATGTAGTTGTCATAAAATCTACCTGTCAGTTAATTAACTAATTTTTGATCTGTTTAAAAATTGTTTTGTTGCCAATTGAATTAACTGGTGCTACAACATTTCCAGTAGGGTTGTTGTTGGCATCTGATGTCAAATTGCAAGCGCTGCTGATAGTGTTTGTTAAAATTTTTTGATAAATCTAGCATATATGAATCAGGTGAAACAACAAATTCATATGGTCCTTCATTAGTACAAGGATTCTTGAGCTGAATATCTGACCAAAAACTTCTAGAAATAGCTACCTGTGTTGGAGGTATGGTAAATAAATCTAATTCAGTTTTATTACTAGGAGAGGATGCAGCATCGATAAATTTACTCATTTCTAATAGATATCCTTGAAACTGACTACTCTACATTGGTTCTTTTTTAAGAATGAGGAATGACGTTTTGTATATTTACATTTATGCTGTATTGGGTGATGACCATTATTCAACTTTTTTATTGCTCTTTATATGTACTGTAGAATTTATATGTTTACACTTCCTCAGACCTTTTTATTTCTCAATGTGATCACAGGTCTCATGTAATAAGTTGCTTGCCGCACTTCATCCATGATCCACAACACTTTCTTTAAAAGAATGTCCTTCTACCATATAACGTGCAATTTTAGAACCTACAGCAAGTGTGTGTTTTCCTGCAGACTTTAACAAAGGCATAGCTAGATGCCATAAAGTCTTGAAAAAATTACCCAACTGTGCTTTTTGGTGTCTATAATGAAAATGATATGCTGCTGTAAAACCTTCCAATGCACCAACTACTTGAAATTGATTATCTTGTATGCTATGTTGATAAATCTTGACCCAGAAATCAACAGTTTTGGAAACATATACTGTATATCTATTTTGCTTCATAAATCAAAATAAATAAATAAATAAATAAATTAAGAGTCTTTGCAAAAATTCAACCTGGCAACAATGTGTCCAAATGCAAATGAATAGATAAATGATTGTGAACCTAGAATTTCCATTAAGCATTTTCTTAGATCGATTCTACGCAAATTTAATCACTTTTTATTTTTACATTAAAAAATCCTCTTCCATGTTCATCATGTGAAAACACAATTTCAATGTCTGTTCCAGAAATATGTGCTCTAGTTTTTGCATTCACTTTGTCAGTTAAATCAGTTACATTAAAAGAATGTTTTTCAAAAACTATTATTTTTATTTCTTGAACAGGTTCAACTTTATTTTGAACACCATCCATAATTAATGTCATTACATTATCTCCACCCTAGTTGGAAATTGTGGCCCAGCTATAGGGGTATATTATTTCACTTAACCGTACTTCCCAATTGCCATCTACTTTTAAATGGTAGGGTAGATAGTTTACATTTTTGCTGTTATAATGTAAAGTGATATAAAATTGCTCATCAAAGGTTATCATTATTTATAGTGTTAGTTTTTGTTGTTGATATTGTTTTTAAAAAATTTGGAGAAGGTAGCAGTCCTGGTACAGGGCTAGGTAGTAAATATCCTATACAAGCACACAATAAACCAACCCACAATTGTGTATTATTATTGTAGAGAGATAAATTTATTATAGCTGTAATGACTACAATGTATATTAGTATAACTTGGCTAAAGAAGATCACTTCCTTTCTAGGTAGACTTTCTCCAAAAAACTCCCAAACACTGACAGGAGATATTTCTGAAGGTGTGCTATTGCCACTTTCCATTTCAAAATTAAAATTCTTATTTAACAACTAGCTAATCAATCAGAAATTTATAAAAAGGCGGAGCTAGTGAAGTGACCAATAAAAATAAAACAGAAATACATGAAGAAGGCAGAGTTAACTTTTACAAAGGCATACATAATTTATTTTGCAATCAACCTTTTGCAGAAATGTTCAATGAAAAAACTTACAAACTGACTTATCATTATGAGAAAAATTTGTATTATTAAAACTTTCAAACATTTTATACATAAGAACACATCGTGCTTTATAATACAAAAAATACAAAGTATATATCCAACAAACTCTACTACAGGAGTTTCATAGGAGTTTCACATTTATGTGTCTTACTGTAGCATTCTTGTTAAATATGATTCATGAAAGCAGAGATAATTGGTGGTAAACCATGTGAAAATGTTCAATAGTGGAAAAGTTCTATTGAACCCTTCCACTATTGAACATTTTACATCCTCATTCTGAGAAGTAAAAATTTATGTATATCGTCAGCATTTAATAATTTTTGAAAATCTTTGTTGACAAATTCTTTTCCTTTATCACTGTGCACTCTCCAAATGATTCGACCTCTTTTCAAAATATATTGAAACATTCTTTGCATGTTTCGATTTTAATGGTTCAACCCATGCATATTCACTTAATAGATCTATAGAGGTAAACATTAATTCATATCCATTGTTAAAATCTGCTAAAGAAGATATATAAGCCAAATCAATTTCCCATTGTTGATTCATAGCTGTAATATATATATGATTACACAAAAACTTTTTGTTGACTTGCTTATGTAGGGTATAACTATCTTGTTTGGAGAGCCAATCTTGGACATTTTTTTATGTAATCATTCTACAATGTTTTTTAGCCTTAGCATATAATTTCCCAATATTAGTAAAGGCTGTAGGATTTCTGTGTAATTTTTTGTACAGTTTCAAAAATAATCTATCCCTCGGTCTAGTACATGAGGGTACACCATCTAAGTGTTCTAGCTTTTCTCCGTATTTTCTTTTCTGTCAAGTTTCCTTATCTTAAAATTGTGTTGTCTTTGATATCTTTCTCATCACATGAAAATACGCCAACACCTTTCATGAGTGATTTATTCAACTGTTTGAGGTTGCCACTTGCTTGATCATCTCATTCTTCCCCAGCTGTTTGGTAGGAGATCTTCTGAGGTAGAGTGAATAACATTTTACCTAAAGGATTTCCTGTAGCCTCTAATGGTGCATTATGTTTTCTCAAAGCAGTAGCAAACTTATTTACTCCTAATGGTTGCATTATTTTTGAATGTTTACACAACAAATCATGTAATAAATCAATAATATGAAAAAATTCAATGAATTTCCCATCAACTAATATTTCTCCTTGCTTATTAACATTTATACTAGGGTTACCTTGTACATGTTCCAAAAATAATGATGCTGAACATTCAAATTGTTTGGAAATTCAGCTGAGTAATTTTTCATTGTTCAACCAATCTTTTTCTTTAACCTTCAAATTAATGCTATCATTTTCATCTGTTGGGCACCCTGTTGATGCCAATTCGTGTGGGGAAATCGACATGCAAATCGACAAAGATGAACGACCAGCAGCGCAGACATTTGCATAGAATGGAGCGCCAAAGAAAGACCAAAAAGATAAAGTGAAATCATTGTTCACCATTATCGTCAATTTTTATATTATCTTGTTATTGCTGGCATCCATTAAAACATCCCAGCACTTCGTCTTATTTTACATAATATTCATTGTGGTCAGTCCACATTCTTTTACAAATTCGTCGGATATATTGCTTAATATATTTGTTTGTTTATTTAGATTATTTGCATCGACGAAGGCGGAGGGCCAGAGCCCCAGGCGCCAGCTTACACCAGGTAAGCTTTGGGAAACCCCTTACAGGTTATACCCGAGTAAGTTTATCCCTGAGGGGATTCCTTGTCTCAGCTAGGAGACTGCGGAGGTCCTTGGTAAGGCCCCCGTATTTAGAGTTAGGTTTCTCTTTGTTGTTGTAGGTCTGGGGAATTGGACTGTTGCACTATCACCGAGGCTTAGCCAAGGGATCAGTTCTAACAGGTCAGTTCAGACCGGATTCATCTTTTCTTACGCCTCTTAAGGAAAGACCTGCACAACAAGTGGTGGCTTTTAACTCCTTACCACGGAACTTCGTAGTCAGACTAGGAGAAAAGAAAATCCTCCAGGTTACTATCGAAAGTTAGCAGGTTTCAAAATGCCTAATGAAAGGATACCAAGAGGTAATACTTTACATAGGTCACCACCCAGAGTGGTGAGTGCTGGGAATCTAGTCAATTTGGGAGATGGAGATCAGCAACGGCATGCTGCTCCGGACCCAGTGATCCCAGATCAAACTCCCGCGAGGGTTCAACCATTGCAGCAGAATGCAATGCATTTTACGCCGCAAGATGCAGGCGTACCAATTGACCGCCCACCAGCGATTGCCATCGATGCGCAAGAGGCAGGCCCGGCCAACCCAAACCCAGATGCGGATGGACCACCGCAGCAAAATTGTAAAAGGTCACCACCGCCAAAGGTCGAATTAGCAGGACCAAAGAAAGACGTCATTACGCCCAAATTCGACCAAATTTGGAAGAAAGGGACCCCCAAATCGATCCACAATTAGAGAGGATTCTCCAAGAGCAAGAGCGATTCCAACCGCAGGAAAGAGCTCCCGAGATGTCCAATCAAGAGTTGGCGATGCAGCTAAGCGAATTGAAAGGGACCGTGGAAGCCTTGTTCAACATCATGGCGAATGCCGCCACTGAGGACAATAAAAGGGAAGCCGACAGGCACCGACAGGAACCGGATAGACAGGTTAGACCATGTAATAGGGGTGGAGAAAGAGACAACCGTCTCACTGCTGAAATGAATGCAGGTGCAGGGCCTAGTAATAGGCCTGAATATGATGAAGGGCAAAGGCTTAACTTTGAGCCCAAAAGTTGGAGAGGTCCAGCTAGAGATCTTTGATTCGAGGGAGCTGAGCAATCAGCAGACTTCAGGAATCAAAATCAGATGGCTTCGCAGCATCCAACTTTAAAAAGAGTGGTCTATGATGGTAGAGGAAATATAGTTGATCCAAATACCCTTAGACCAGATCAATTGGCATGTTTCCCATATAGGGACTACAGGTTTGACAGAGACAATATCCCATCAAATCAAGGAGGTGTACCACCTCAACGAGATCCAAATCGAATTATGCTGCAATCCCTCAACTCTGATCTTGATCCAGTATTAACAGCAGCTTATGATCAGAGGGAAGTGCCATCAAATAATTTGGCACAAGAGATTGTAGTCAGGAATATCGTTAAAGGTGTGTTACCCAAACTTTTAGATAAGGGTATGGTAAATCAGCAGGTGCTTAGCTTCTTAACAGCACTTGAAGGGGAATTCCGTAGGGATACACCCGAATCAGCTAAGTATGAAGCACTGCTGAGGCTCTCTAAAGGTAGACCGAAGGCTGTTGCAGGTGACAACATGACCTATAGGGACGCCAGGAGAGCCATTATAAATGTCTTTGCACCTGAATGTAACCTGGAAATGTTAACCAGGGAATTATTTGAGATCCAACGAAGACCCAATGAACAGGCCGTAGAGTTTTTGAAAAGGGTCAGTATATTAGTGGAACTAGTAAAATGTGATTTAGACTATCAGTCTAAACAGAGACTGATTATTGACACCTTTATATATAAGAGTGACCCCACGTTCCAGTCTGAACTTAGGAATTCAAAACATACCTTTAGAACTTGGTATGATCTAGCAGTTGAAGTTCATGACATTGAACGTAGATATAGGAATGCCTTTCAAAGATATGGACCTAAGGGTACACAGCAGGATCCTATTGTTATTAATGAATTAGGTATGCCTAGTGGGTATGATCCTGAAATTGCTGTAGTTGCTAGGAATCAGTCAGAAGGATTCCAACAAGGCCAGAGACAAAGGTTTCGGCAACCATATTAAACTGCAGGTAATCAGGTACAGGCCCAAACCCAAAGGTCAAGGAGTGATTCTCCTGAAATAGAGGAGATTCCAGTTCGGGAAGCCCCTAGGGCTTAGACCGAAAAAGGTAAGAAGGAATCCCTTCTATTAAAAATATCTAAGGAGATGGTACAACTGGTCGAAAGGTTCGATCAGCTTCAGCAAAAGGTTGATAATAGGCAAATGGAAAATCGGTCCGATATGGCCATACCTAGTACCAGTCAGGGAGGTCAAGTTTCCCGAGATCCGACAAAGCCATGGTGTGAGTTCCATAAGAACATAACACATAATACTGCAGACTGCAGGACATTAAGAGTGTTGTCCGAGCGCAGGAGCAGAGGCGGAGCCAGCTTCCCTACCTTCAACAGGGGAGGCTTCAACACTTTTGCTAGAAGTAACTATAGAGGTAGAGGAGGTTACCCTAATGCCAATTTTAATAACAGAGGCAGAGGTGCGTATAATATAGGCTATTCAGGTTATCAGGATAGCCACGAAAATTATCAGCAGAATTCAGATTATAATGAATTTCTGGAGTTTAAAAAGCAGAAGGAGCTGCAGAAGCAGTTCCAACAGATGCAGCAATATCAACAGCAGGCTGCAATACAGCAACCTCAACCAACTCAGGCTATTATGGGTCCGACTCAGACTCTTCAACAGGGTCAATTCACAAATCAGCCACCCCAGAAGGACTATTCGAGTGTTATGGTTGCAAGTCAATCACAAATGAGTCCTTTAGGTGAAGTAAATCGGAGAGTGAACTGCCCAAATGTTGTATTAGGTAGTATTGTGCAAATGAATGCAATTGCACCACAACCTGTAGTACTATCAGTACAAGTAGTAAGGAGAGGCACACCAGCTAGTCCTCAGGAACAACATTTGCTGGATACGTACCCCTGGACAGCCCCATTCCACATTGAGGTTGTTATAGGAGGTCGTAAGACACTGGCTTTAATTTACACAGGAGCTCAGTGTACTGTCATGTTGGCTAAGTTTCTGAAAGAAACTTTGGGCCCGGATTACACTGAATATCCGAGGATATTAAATGTTACTGTAGCCAACAGTAAGGCAGTCCAAGCCCATGGGTATATCCAATTTAGGATGGACACATTGTGTGGACAGTTCCCCGTTAAAGCAATTGTTATACCTGAAGCAGGTGAAAATGTTATAGTAGGAACAGACTTTTGGCTCATCCTCAGGTAGGAGCCATTATAGATTTCAGAAATAGGATGATGAGGCTCAACAACCGTCAACAGCGGATATACGTGACGCCGGACCAGCCCCAATCGAATTGCGGAGAGGTCATGACCACGAGCGCCACGGAATCCACGATGAGCGCCGCCGACCAGTACCAGCCAAAGATTGGTCTGCTAAAGGTTTCGGTGCCAGTGGTGAGTGTGAATCCCATCTACTTACCTAGTGGTACTGATATACTTCTGAGGGCAAAACTTTGGGATAAGGTAGGCGAAAACCGCCTTAATGGAATCATCATAGAATCTGAAGAAAATGAGGAAAGGTTCCACATTGAGAGTACCATAGTTGATGATACAAGAGATGATTTTATAGTTATGGTATCCAACAACACAGGATCAGGATGCCATTTGAAAAGAAATCAAATATTTGGCCATACTAATTCAGTGTTGTGTGATACTGATTACCAAGATCAACTTAAGGGGAAGATAGTTGAGGATCTGGAGAAGCTGCAAACTTGTGCAGTTCAAGCTAGACCTGAAGCTCCTCAATCGGATGAGAAAGCATTCAAGGAAGCTTTGTACAATATGCTGGCTAAATCCAACATGCCATCAGAGCAATTGAAACAAGCTCTACGATGTCTCCCAAAATATAGAGACGTGTTCAGCTTGCCCAATGATCGTCCAACTACTACACCCTACCTGACCTGTAAAATCAATACAGGCGATGCAGCCCCTGTGGCAAAAAGGTACCACAGGACTGCCATAAATTTACGGCCACATGTTGGTGAGCATGTCCAAGATATGCTCAAAAAGGGTGTAATTGAGCCATCAAAGTCGCCTTGGGCAGCTCCATTATTCCATGTAGGTAAAAAGGATGGTACCAAGCGACCAGTAGTGGACTTTAGGGGTATAAATGATGTTACCAAGGATGATAAGTATCCCATTCCTAGAATGGATGACTATCTAGACTGTTTAGGCAAAGCAAAGTTTTATACCACCTTAGATCTCAAGTCAGGGTATTGGCAAGTGCCAATGGATGAGGAAAGTAAAGAAAAAACTGCTTTCATATGCCAAGAAGGGCTTTATCAATTCAAGGTCATGCCCTTTGGCCTAAAGAATGCCCCAGCTGAATTCCAGCGTATGATGGAAAGAGTTTTGCATCCATATGTGTGGTAAATCTGTCTAGTATACATAGACGATATTATTGTGTTCTCAAATACGTTCGAGGAACACCTAGTTAATCTAGAGCTAGTCCTGCAAGCTCCAAGAAAGGCTCATTTGACCTTGAAGCCGGAGAAGTGTGAATTCCTGCCGGAGAGAGTTCATTTTCTAGGACATATCTTAAATTCAGATGGAGTTTCCCCAGATCCGAAAAAGGTCAAAGCTATAAATGATTTCCCATTCCCAGAGTCTAAATGTAAACTGCAAAGGTTTTTAGGTATGTTGCAGTGGTGTAAGAAGTTCATACCAGGGTTGGCTAAACATGCTGAACCATTGTATAAATTAACTGGGAAGAACAGAGTTTGGGAAATTACGGAGGTTCATCATCAGGCTTTTAGGAGCCTAAAAGAAGCTCTATTGTCAGTGCCTTTTCTAAGGTATCCAGTTTTGGATGGGTCTGCGAACTTTGTCCTTCAGACAGATGCCAGGGGAATGGCACTAGGAGCAGTCCTTTACCAGGAGACCAAGTCGGACCGCTGGGTAATTGCGTATAATAGCAGAATTTTAAAAGCGGATGAGAAGAAGTGGTCAGCCACGGGAAGGGAGTGCTTGGCAATAGTGTATGGCTTAAAGTTATACAAGCACTACCTAATAGGTCATAAGGTGATCATACGAACTGATCACAAACTGTTGTTGTCTATGAAGGTCAATGCCATGACCAATAGTAAATTAAAGAGATGGTACTCGTTCATCTCTCAGTTCAACCATAAACTAGAGTATGTGCTTGGAAAACAAAATGCCATGGCAGACTTTTTGTCCAGGATGGATGAACCAGAGGATCAAGTGAAAAAGATACCGCCAAAATGGGAACACATGTTCTCAGAGGATAAACAAGAGTCTGGAAATCTGAAAGATCTAGAAGCACAGCTTATTGAGAAAAAGCATCTCAATTTGGTAAAGAGATTCAGAATTCTGACAGATCGGCATCCTGAAGATGGTACTCCGTTATATCCAGAGCCAAAAAGTAAGAAAAATCAGAGGACTGATATAAGTCCGAGATTTACCCAAATTTATCCAGAAGATTCTGAGGGTGATCCAGAATCAACCTCCCCTGCAGACTTGGTAAATGCCGTAACTACAAGGAGCATGGTGAAAGAAGCGGAGAAGAGTGATCAGGCTCAGATTCAGCCTGACGGCAATCAGGGTAATGGAAAGGTAAGTAGGGGAAACCAGGAAAAAAGTAAGGAAAAGAGAGTAACCTGGTTATACCCAGAAAAAGAACAGGAGTTTACTTTGGCAGATCCCAATGAAAATGAGTTTCCAAAAGGGCTAATTAGAGATGATCTCATAGCCCTCTTGCAGAGAAAAGACGAGGTATTACAACCATACTTTGATAGATTGGGTCCAAATGGGACAACCAAGTATCACAGTGGATTTTATATCCAGAATGAAGTGTTATACCGCAAAGCCGGACAGGGATCGGATGATCAAGTGGTCGTCCCATCCTGCCTTAGGGACAATACTTTGCACCAGTACCATGGTGCCGTAATGATGACTCATCAGGGGTTCAAAAGGACCCTTGCTATGATTAAAAAACGGTTCTGGTGGCCTGGAATTGAAAAGGATGTCAGGCACTGGATCAAATTTTGTCCAGTATGTCAAATGGCTAATCAGGGAAACACGGAAATTCCTCCACTGATACCAATTATTCCACAAGGTCCTTTTGACATAGTATCAGTGGACATCGTGGGTATTTCTCCACTTAGTCAGAAGAGACCGTATGTCATAGTCTTTCAAGACTATTTTACAAAGTGGGTTGAAGCTGAACTGATCCTGGATCAGTCAGCTAGCACCATTGTAGATACTTTTCTACAAGCTATTGTATTTAGACACGGGACTCCACGGAGACTACTCAGCGATAGAGGAGGTTGTTTTACCTCAGATCTAATGAAAGAGATCTGCAAGTTACTAGAGTGTCAAAAAATTTATACAACAGCCTACCATCCACAAGGTAATGGTATGGTAGAAAGGTTCAATCAGACACTCATAAAACAGCTCAGAAAGGTGGCCATTGAGGAAAAAGATAACTGGCCGAGATACTTGAGAGCTGTGGTGTTTGCATATAATGCCACAGCACATGCAACCATGGGGCAATCCCCATTTTCATTGCTTAGAGGTCACGAGGCAACCTTCGGGTTAAACTTACCAAAAGCATATGATATTGTAATGCCGGACAGCAATGCAGAGGCATACAAATTTGTGTTGACCAATCATTTAGTCAACCTTTACGAGGATATTGCTAAAAATATCCAGAGTGCTGCCGAAAAATCGAAGAAATACTTTGATGAAAAGTCCAAGCAAAATGCGTTCAAAGAAAAGGACTGGGTTCTGCTCAAAGTAGACAAGCAGAAAAAACTAGGACTACCATGGTCCCGTCTGTTCATAGTTACGGACATTTTGCGAGAAGCGGAGAATGTTGTGACCATTGTACATTGGGACAACCCACTAAATCGCTAAACTGTTTCAATCAGCAGGTTGAAACATTTTTGTTACGAGACCACTAGGGTCTTGCCGCGAGTAGCGCGAGCCAATCAGGATGCGCCACGTGACGAAAATACGTCACTTTCCAATATGGCAGAAACAGTTACGACTGGAGGGCAAAACCAAATGAAATCATTTGGAAATTTGCTCAAGGCGAATCTATGTGCGATCTCGCGCTGAATTTTTTTTGAATTATGTACATATCTCGCGCTTGTAGGTACTGATTTTAATTAAAAATGTATTATTTTGTAATATTTATCGTGTTTATGTAGTGTTCGTATTAATTTTGTAAATTTTTCATATTTATATCAGACTTTGGGAAAAATTCTTCGGAATTTTAGACCAAAGTGCAACCCAAAATATTTCCGATATTTTTCCAAAAAATTAAATTTTCAAATTTTTCATTTTTTTAAAATCAAACTATAGCTGCCCCGCTTATCTGAATTCTAAACTTCCATCGGAAGGAAGAAGTAAAATATTCCCCGAATCGCAGTAAAAAGGAAATTAGCAGAACTGCTATATTAAACTTTTTCAGCGTTTGAAAAAATTTTAAATTTTTACAAATCTATTATTTGAAAAAGAAAACATTTCGAAACGAAAAGAAATAGGAAAGGGCGCGCGGAACTGCCAACAAGCTCCGATGCGCGAGTGGTCGCACACAGAGCGCCACGTCGAATTTGGCAGGGCCCAGCACGGCCAAGATAATCATTTTTTCTTCCTTGACGGTAAGTTTCGAACTTATTTTTATCAAATATTCTTGGAAACCGCAGGTAATGCCCAGAAGCCACTGGAAGACCAGCTCGGCGCCCCAAAGGGCAGACGAGGTTAGAACTTAGAGGGAACAAAAAATGGGAGTACTGAGAAGCGGAAGCTCCAAGCCAAGCAGGGAATTTCCAATTTGGAAATATACCTGATACCACCAAGAGCTATACGATTCAAGGGAAACCTAGAACCTTGGGTTCAGCCCGTTTTAAAGTTTTATCATTCAAAAATTTATCAAAAATTATTTATTTTCAAATCAAATCAAATCATATCACTTTTTTCGATATAAAATTCATTAAAAATTATCAATTTCGAGCGCTATAAAAATTGTAAATACAGCGCCATAAATGGAGCGTAGTTGGTCGCTCAAGCAGCTGGTCAGAGATTGGTGTCCGATCAAGTGGTGGACAATCGGATCAGGTCTACCCTCCCCAACATATAGAGGTAGCAAGGGTAAGATTTGGTAAGGTGTTAGTTGCCTACCAGCTCAATGTTTGTATATCAGTGGCTCACCTAACAACCTGCACTAAACTTAATTTTCTGCGAAACTTAACCCGCTTGGTGTTGTGGTGCTGGTGTAGTATAGACCCGAAAATGCGCTGAAAAAAGGGGAATAAACACAAAAATTAATAGTACCTTATGTTTAGATTATAACGTCAAATGGGCCGTACGAATCCATGAACTGGATCAGTGGTTTAAAGCCACATTTGGGTACTGGCCGGCTAATCCCAAGGAACCAAAATTGGTAGACATCGGGAAAGTCAGCCAGACACTCCATTTTATCCGAGAAGTATCAATCTTCAGAGGACAACCAGTTTGTGGCTTCGACGTTGAAAAAGTCAACCAGGATAAGGTCGCCGCCTTGTTCAAAACAAGGGAGGTCGACAATCCAATGGGGAAGCAGTTTGCCCGATATGTCAGCTTCGCGCTAACGAATGGTCAAACCTACGTTATTGATACAACGTCGATGATGCTCAAAGAGTGGACCAGCCTCCACGACTTCTTGAACTCCGACATGCTCTTCGCCGGATATTCCGTATTGGAGGACCTGGTAAGTATCTATAACGTATGTGGCGCAGGGCGAGAGAATAAGGAGAGGGACAAAACTGTGCCCTTACGGGAATTTCTGAGAAAGACCAAGGGTCGATACTTTGATTTAGACCGTTTCGCTCTCACCATGGTAGGAGTAAACCTGGAGAAAAAATGCTTTCAGACAGGTATCTGTCCCGAAACCTTTCGGTTAAAGGGACTGTTCACGGAATTCTACTTGATAGACGTGGGCCCCTACCAGTATGACTTTTCATTAAAGGTGAACCGTGATCGGTTTGCCAAAAGGGGTATATTGCTGGAAGAGCTTAGGTACGCCGCTATAGACGCATACTACTCCTTATTGGTCATGTTTGCTGCCATTCACTATGGCATGGCCGATCAACTGCTTATGCAAATGCAGATTTTCGACCATGACAAGGTGGATCCCAAGCAGATCAACACCGTTGCCCTACATTTTTATCAACAATATCTAATGATTCCGGGCAACGTGAATCGAGAAATGGGGCTAGGTACCCCAGTTATGGAAACCGATCAGGTACAGCCGAATATGGTCTATCACATGATGAAGTGTGAAATGTATAACCGTTGGGCTGTACAGATGCAGGGAAATAACACAGGTTATTATACCGCGCCCACGGAGTGTAATCCAGTTGGTCCTCAGGGAGTTCAGCTGCCAAGTGGCTTCTATCCACTGCTTCCAAGAGATAACAAACCAATGAAGGATGATGGATACACTACAGATAGTGATCCCGACGAAATCCAGGACGTCCAGATACCAGACTGGGTTAATATTTCAAAGGATATCCTGGAAAATCTCAAGTCAGGTGGAACCTACTGGGATTTAGACGGAAAAATTTCTTTGACTTTATACGAAAACGCCAAGCTATACTGGCAACAGGCCGGGAAGCCCGATCAAATACCTGAAGAGGTGTTTTCCGCAAACAACCACTACCCAGTGGGTATCGAGGGCCATAGACAGGCCTACAAGACCAATTTTTATACGCCAAACTTGGCAAAAATTTCAGGTATGCTAGATGAGCGAAACTTTCCAGAGTTAGAGGTCATCTGTAAATTTATGCCATTGGCCTATCATTTGGCATGGCCTCACTCGAGAGCGGAGTGCGATTACGAAACTAGCGCTCTGCTGAACTATAACTTTTTAAATAGTTATACTAGAGAAGGACAGGAGATGATAAAGTGAATGTCCTGGAAGTCAGGGGACTGTCTGGCTTATTATTTAGAGCTAGCAGCAACGCTACCGCCGTCGGAACCCCGCTTTCCATCTAAAAAAGGGGTATACGCATGGCAAAATCGGTTCGGATTTATCCCCTTACGATTTCGAGAAGCCGAAGAAATATTGCAAATCGGTGACGACAAATCGTTATTGAAGGACGGAGCCTACAAGGTAAACCCTTACTTTTATGTAACCTTTTTTTAATGTAGGCTTTGAGACTTTGACGCCGGGACTGCGGTATCCGATGACGGAAGACGCATCGCCGACCGATTATCCGATTACGTACGCACCGAGAAATCTGCTCGAGCTCAGACCGGAGTTTGTTACCAAAAGCTTCCGGGAGAGAACGATTGCTTCAGAGATGCCTGGGTATACCCTAACCTATACCCCAGCCAGTGAGTTGGTATCAAAAGTACCATTGAATCGTCCCTGAACTTCCCAAACAGCGCAAGCCGGAGGGACGGGACAGGTTAAAACGCAGCCGCAAGCGCCAGCGCCAGTGGTCAAAGCTACACAACCAGCTTTGGACACTGCTGCTACGCAAGCAGCTGCAGTAGTAGTCGTGGTGCCGCCGCCAACGCAACCAGCGGTGGCACAGCCGACTCAAGTAGCTCAGATACAGCAACCGGCCGAGCCTGAGCCAGAAGTTGTCACCATTATGCAATCGGTACCTCCGGCACCAGCTGTGTTACCAGCTAAAGTAAAACAGCTCTTGACCAAGATACAAAATTCAGACTCTGAGTCCAGTTCAGAGGAGGATGTTGAAGAAGAAGAGGAAGGTGAAATTCTGGAATCTGAGGGCCAGACATCGGAAAATAAAGATGCGATGGAGGCCAAGACTCAGAAACAGGCTATTGAGGAGGAGAAAATCCAGACTCAAATTGATGAAGCAGTGACTAAGATGTCGGGAATTGATGTCAGACTGGAAAAGATGCAAGAAGCATCCCAGGAGATACCTGTGAAGGCCAAAGATCCTAAGGATCACGATAGACAAGCGTAGCACGAGGCCCTACAGGCCAAAATTCAAGAACAAAAAAGGCTGACGCAGCAGGAATTCCTGCATCAGAGGGCAATTCAGAGGAAGCTGAAGGAGCAGGCATTAGCCGATGACAGCTCAGATTCAGCTATTGCAGCAACAGAGCTGATGAAGAGGGGAAAGATTGCCGAGGAAGGTATTCCTGGAGTTTATTCCCCAGATAAGGTTCAGCAGATGTTAGCTGAAGGGATGTCGGAAAAATTTATCCAACACTTGGCCAGGGAAAAAGTAAGGTGCAGGAAAAGGATAGGTAAGGCCAGACAACGCAGATTTGCAGCCAAAAGTCAGCAGCAACAAGGAGCGGCCGCCACTGGATCTGAAAACGACGCCTACGATACGGCCGAGGAGACCACGACCCCAGAATATTCGACGAGTCAAAAGTCGAAAACGGAGACTACAAAAGTCAGACGAGGACGGAGACTGCCAAGAGTCAGATGCAAATGGAGACCTCCAAAGGCCAGACGAAATCGGATAGGACAACAGTGTCCACTGCTTCGTACACTCAGACGCAAACGGTATCGAAAACCGGCGGAGAGGTTAGAACTTCATCTGGCAAGAGTGAATCCGTGCCCTCCAGCTATACTGCAAGAAGTAGTAAACCTGCAGGAAGCGTATTGGTGAAGCCCGATCTTGAATCGGAGGAAAAGTTGATCAAGAAGGTCAAACTGAATGTGGTAGTTAATAGACCCGAAAGGGAGCCACAGCAGTTTGTCACTCCTGGTCAATTAGCTGAAACTCTGATTGATTATTGGGAGTGGCAACGGGAACAAACACGCCTAATTGGGCCGATCTCATTCCAAAATCCAGAGGTCGCCAATTATTTCGCCTTTGATCACCAAGAACGGCCGATCATTTATAGAATGGTCAATGATGCCATGGCCGAAATTCATGAAAATTATCGCCAACAGTTCGAAATGCAGGGCGGATTTATGTTTGACAGAGAGCGCATCCCTGAGGAAATCTGGGAATGGATCATTTTAATTCTTATTCCCAGATGGCTTCAGGACTACGATGCCTCAGACGTCTTTACGGCCATTAGGTATGTGACCCTAATGATCTTTCTACAGTTGGATTTCGCGCCGATCACGCCAACGGCAATTGGTAGGTGGTATGCCCAGGCGTGTTCGTTTGCGAACAGACAACTAGTCGTTGAGGCCCAGGGAAACCGCGTAGACGATGTCTACATTGCAGCCTTTAATCAATATATCTTTATGGGCTCACAAAGGTTAAACCAGATGGGTGTTAACAGGAAGGCACCAGGCGATGACAGGTCGCAAGCTGATAAATATCAGCGAACGGCTGCCAAGAGCCCAAGTAAGTTCAAGGTGCCTAGACTCCCTCCAGCTAAGAAACAACCACCGATGATACAACAATCGTCTACTATGACCAGCCAGAGGTCGTATAGTGAAGCTGCTAGCACTTCCTATAAAAGTCCGCTTTCTCGATCAAAATCAATTTCATCAAAATCTCTCAATTCAACTTTCCGGACTCAAAAACCTCAACGCAGCAGCTCCACTAGCAGTGGTGCAACACAGAGGCAGCAGGGGAGAGACGATATGTTCTCAAACCAGGCCCGGTACAGGGGTAGACTGGGGTATGACTAAGGTCAACCCAGAGGAGGCTTCAGAGGGCGCCCTCAGCAACCCTATAGAGGCCGAGGATCCTGGAAATACCAAGGTCAAGACCCGGAGGCCCAGTTCCATAATCCCAACTTCCAGCCGCTTGGTAGACGCTGCGGAAGCCAACAAGGCCGTAATCAAGGCCAGGATGGAGGTCAGACCCGAGGCTAACCAGGTCAGAGGGGGTACAATCGAGGTAGACCTCGAGGAGGTTACCGAGGCAGCGGGCAGCAGCAGTAATTAGCCGCACAAATTTTGGCCCAAAAATTTATCTTTTCGCATATATTTTTATTAATTTCATAAAATACAAAATCCAAAAACACTAATAAAATCACAAAAAATCCAAAAAAAATCAAAAAACATAAAATCCAAAAATATTATTTAAATTTCGGTGCTGCTGGCCAACAAAAATTTTCTTTTCGACAAACCGGTGCAAAACGCAACCGCAAAAATATTTTTAACTTTTTGGCCACATTTTTTGCTCAATTTTTAGCGCATTTTAAATTTTGTGATACTCGTACATTCCCGCGTCGTCTTTATTGTATCATAATATAATCTCGTATTTTAGTTTAATTTAGAAAAAATAGAGACGCGGGAAATCGATTTGCATGCGGTTAGACCCACGGCCAACGAATTGACACAACATGCAGACCGAGCGGCCGAGCCTGAAGCCGACCACATTCGGCACCGACGTCTATGTCATACTCCTTAGGGCAGGAGGTTATTCGATCAACACCGAGGTAAAAATGGGCGTCACTTGCCAGCCATTGCGGCGAAGCCCTTGGTATTCGTTGTGTCCAACGACCAGCACAGGAGTCCGATTAGGACAGACTGTGAAACGGGAGTCAGAGTGAGACAAACTGTTTATCAGGAGTCAGCCGGAGTTGTAGATTTTTTCTTTTTGATTAATGCTTTTTAATGCCGGGGTAACCCGGCCAAAAGTTTTTTTTCTACCTCCCGTAGGTCAGTTTCGACGCGCGAGGGATGTTGGGCACCCTGTTGATGCCAATTCGTGTGGGGAAATCGACATGCAAATCGACAAAGATGGACGACCAGCAGCGCAGACATTTGCATAGAATGGAGCCCCAAAGAAAGACCAAAAAGATAAAGTGAAATCATTGTTCACCATTATCCTCAATTTTTATATTATCTTGTTATTGCTGGCGTCCATTAAAACTTCCCAGCACTTCGTCTTATTTTACATAATATTCATTGTGGTCATTCCACATTCTTTTACAAATTCGTCCGATATATTGCTTAATATATTTGTTTGTTTATTTAGATTATTTGCATCGACGAAGGCGGAGGGCCAGAGCCCCAGGCGCCAGCTTACACCAGGTAAGCTTTGGGAAACCCCTTACGGGTTATACCCGAGTAAGTTTATCCCTGAGGGGATTCCTTGTCTCAGCTAGGAGACTGCGGAGGTCCTTGGTAAGGCCCCCGTATTTAGAGTTAGGTTTCTCTTTGTTTTTGTAGGTCTGGGGAATTGGACTGTTGCACTATCACCGAGGCTTACCCAAGGGATCAGTTCTAACAGGTCAGTTCAGACCGGATTCATCTTTTCTTACGCCTCTTAAGGAAAGACCTGCACAACACATCATCAGTTTTTCGTTTAAAAATTACAAAAGCAGGTTCAGCATTTTCATGTTCAAAAGTTAAATATTGTGAAAATAATTGAGAGTACATTTTATATTGTTCTTCATGTGTTAATGTATTATCCTTTGAAATGGGCTCTAATTTGTTACATTACCCATTTAGCTATAGTTTATTAGAAAATGCCCTGATGGGGCAGAAAAAAGAAGAATATACTTGCTGAGCTTGAAAAAGGAGGGAGCTAGATTTTTGAGAACTTGGGTTAAAGTTGGAAAAAATTCACTTTTCAAATATTGGATTTTCATTCTTTCTCATTGAAAAATCTTTAATGCCTGTGAAAAAGTATATTCTGCAGCACCATACATTTTGTCCTATTGTGCAAAAATGTTAGGGGCCAACTATACTCTGCTGTACAGCGCTGTATGGTGCTGTTTGGTGCCATACAGTGCCGTACAGCATGTAAGTATAGCAGCTACTTATCATGCACTCTAAGGCGCCAGGGGGGGCCACATGGCACTGTACAGCACATAAGTATAGCAGCTACTCATTTATTTATTATCATTTACCACCATACGGCACTGAACAGTTTGAAGTACAGCAGCAACTCATCAGGTACTGTGCAGCGAAGTATAGTTGGCCCCTTAGTGCAACCCCACAGCTCAGACTGGGGATAATCTTGGCATTCAGCTCGTTAATATCCTGATGACACATTAATATCCTGATGACACAGAAACTTGAAATAAAACTGAGTCCCCTTTTTGTTCCAGATAAGTCTGAGCTCGAGCTTAGACCCCATTAGTGCAACTGGCCCTTCGTTGTAGTCATTGGGCACCATATGCAAATGGGGCAACAGGGTAAAGAATACAAAAATGCCATTAAAAAGCTCCTGATTCAGCTATGCCTATATGAGATATTTACACTAAATCTGGTTCCAGCATCAGCCCCACCCTACTCACATTCCCATGACAACAGTACAACTGTCTTGAAAGCAGGACAGGAGCAATCAGGATGGGTGAAATTGCTTCTCTCATCTGCAATCCTGAAAAAAGTGCTCTTTCTGCAAGTTCCAGTTTGAATCCAAACACTGTGATCAATGCTATTTTGTTGAATATTTAAAAAAAAACTTGTGATAACTTGATTTCGAGTGCCAACATTGAGAGAATAAATTTGTTTACAGCTTTTAATCAGTAAAACTTATGGAGTGATTTATATACCATGTGTTATATAAAATGACTAAATTGGATTGATCCTGCACAATCAATTTAGTTCTAAGAAGACTTTGTGCTGTAGCTTTTCCTCTAAGAAAACTGAGTGGGTTTTTATTTGTCACTTTTCCACAGTTGATTACTATTTTATTAACACTAAATTTAGTAAAAAAGTTACACGAGTTTGAAGGACACATGTTTGAGAGGAGACATGAGGGTGCAAACTACCCCAAGAGTTTTGAAAATTTTGTATGAAAAAAATTTTTTGGTCAATTTTTTTAAAATTTGTTGTTTCAAAAAACCAGGGTCCACCCAAGTGCCCATCATAATATTTTGGAGATGCATATGTTTGGTTGAAAAGTGTGTTGATGCACTCAGCCACAGAATATACTTTTTCACAGACATTAAAAATTTTTTAATGAGAAAGAATGGAAATCCAATATTAGAAAGTGAAATTTTTTCCAACTTTAACCCAACTTCTCAAAAATCTAGTCTGCTCTTTTTTCAAGAATAGCAAGTATATTCTTCTTTTTTCTGCCCCATCGGGGTATTTTCTAATAAACTAGTCCATCTTTTCTTAGTGGGCCTACACCATGCATGAAAATCATCATAGAAGCACATTGAAGTTTTAAATTTCGCCATCTTCACAATCAAGAAAGAATGAAAAACAATCTTAAAGCTATAAATTCTCACTTTTGGAAGGAGTAAAAGATGTGTAAACTGCATAGTACTTAGAATACCTTGTAAAGAAAGTGTAAAGTGGCCATATGGATTGAATTCCTCATGGTCAAGAACCCCTCAACCCAAATATTACAAAAATACCTTTGTTCACACACCAGAAAATTTTTTGTGCTAGTGATTGCATCCTTTGAATTCTTGATGGCTAGAAACCTTTTCCGTCAAAAATTGCAGAAATACATTTTTTTACATGGAAGATAATCTTTTGTGTAAAGTGATCACATCTATTGAATTCTCTGTAGATGAAAATTCATCAGGTGTGATTCTTTTACACAAAGCCTCCTTCCGTTAAAAAGCTAGGGAAACTCCTTTGTTTACACTTGGAATAATTTTTTGTGTTAGGTTACTGCATCCTTCAAATAACCCCTGGTCCAGATACCCTTTCACCAAAAAAGTCCCACAACATGCTTGTTTACATCCCAGATAATTCTTTTATGTGAAGTGACTGCATTATTTGAATTCCACCATCCCAGTGGAAAACCCCTCCCAATAAACAGGCAGGGGAATTTGTTTGTTTACATTCGGGATAATCTTTTGTGTTATGTTTTTCTGCATCCATTGTATAACCCCCATTCGAAAACCCCTTCCACCAAAAAATTATACTTGTTTACACTCACGTTAATTTTTTATATAAAGTGATTAAGTCTATTGAATTCTCTGCAGTCGAAAGCCCCTACCAACAAAAAAATGAGGAAATTCATCTGTTCACACTCAGGATAATTTTTTTTGGTAAAGTGACCACATCCATTGAATAGCCTCTGGTCAAAAAATCCCCTCCACCAAAGAATCAGAAGAATACACTTTTTTACACCTGGGATAATTTTTTTGCATTAATTGATCCCATCCATTGAATTCCCAATGGTCCAAATCCCTTCCTGGAAAAAAACCACTGAAATACCTTTGTTTTACATGCAGCTTAATTTTTCATTTGAATATTGAGAGTGGTCAAAGCAGCCACGTCAACTATGAATTGTTGCAAAAATAGAATGTGTTTCCCATTGCTCGGTTGGCTTAGTTTGTTAGGGCATGCAGATGGTAGCTGCAAGGTATCGGATTCAAGTCTCGGACTGAGCCTAACTTTTACTGAAGCCCCCAATAGCTGGATAAGGTTGCCTCAACACAAAATGACCATTGAATTCCCTGCAGTTGAAAATCCCTTCCACAAAAAATCACTGAAATAGGCTTGTTTACACTCAAGATCATTTTTTTGTGTAACGTGACCGCATTCATCCAATTCTTTATAGCTGAAAACCCTGCTGCAAAAAATTATTTTTTTGTAGCCATAAGCATTATGTAACAAAATTGCAGAATTTTGCTGTTTCCAGAACTTTAAACTACCATATAATTGAATGGCGATGTTTCAAAAAAATGAAAAATCACTTTTGAGTTTGCACCCCCAAGATGCTTAGGCCAAAGTATGGAACTTGGATATGACACACTCATTGTGCGGCATGGTGGGACTGAAGGCCCTTGAAAAGTGCATTTTTGCATGTTTTAGGGGCCATAGCAAGCACCACTTGCAGATATGTTGAGAGTGGCCAAAGCAGCCACCTCAACTACGAATCGTTGCGAAAAGAGAGCGCCTTTCCTGCTGCTTGGTTGGCTCAGTTGGTTAGAGCGTGCGGACGGTAGCCTCAAGGTCCTGGGTTCAAGTCCCGGACTGAGCCTAACTTTTACTGAAGCCCCGAGTGGCAGGAACAGGTTGCCTCAACACTGGTGGCCCTTGGCGGTCCGTCAAACTCGACGGTGGAGGGATGTTGAGAGGGGCCAAAGCAGCCACCTCAACTACGAATTGTTGCAAAAAGAGAGCGCCTTTCGTGCTGCTTGGTTGGCTCAGTTGGTTAGAGCGTGCGGACGGTAGCCACAAGGTCCTGGGGTCAAGTCCCAGACGAGCCTAACTTTTACTGAAGCCCCGAGTAGCGGGAACAGGTTGCCTCAACAGATAGAGGCCAAATGACAAAAGGCACCCCATAGTTTGTCCCTAAGCCAAAAATTATGGAAAAAACCCAAAGTTTCTAAATCTTACCATTTAGGCTTTACGTGGTGGGGACATGAAATTTGGGGGCTAAGTATATTATAGGTTGATACTATTGCGCCACATATGATACCCATCTTTCCATTTGCAGAAGTAGAAGAAGAAATATGAGAGTTAGTTAGCTTATTCAAACCCACCTGAGGTATAAGAGCAAATTAACTTGTGGATTTCATTTTATAATAATTTCTCTGTAACAAAAGTTGCTAGTGTAGATAATAATGCTGGTAATACTAGAGGTAAAAATGCTCGACTACTGTGAACAATTCTTGCACGTTTATTTTGTAAATCTTTTTTCTTTTTTTTTTCTTGTTTAAGGTCTAAGCAATAATTGATGTTTTGCCAATTTCTTTTTCAACTTAGAATTAATAGGAATATTACCATTCGAGTTGTTTACACAAATTTCACATATACAACAGATCAAATCAGGGGAAGAATGTCCAAGAAAAACACTTCTTAGAATACAATTTGAATTTTTCAACACATTGAATTCGAGAATATGTTTCTTTAATCTAGAAGCCATACAAAAAGGACCATACAGTAGAGGAAAATATTACAATAATGACTGAATGCTAAATAAAAATTAAAGCAATTAATGTGTTACAATAAAACTGTACTGAAACTTCTTTTTGTATAATAACATTCAACTCTTCACATCTAGAAAAAGCACACAAATTATTCATATTTATAAAAGAAAGTTTATGATTTGTATCAAACTTAAAAAAAATATCTTCTGCAAAAATAGCATGAGGTTCAATCATATCCAATTCCATTAGTAATAGTTTAGCAAAACACCACAATTGTGTAACCTTTTTACAGGCCATATATAATCCAACTTCAGGACATAAATGATTGCAAGCTTTAGCTATGTCTTTGTAAAAGGTCTTGGCTTTGGATGAAATGGGAGCCCAAAAGTCTAACAGCCATCTCGTTTCTGTTTGTTGGTAGTATTTTGCCTGAAATGAAAATAATATTATATTTGAATAGGTAGATAAAATAGATATAAAAATTTTTGCCTTTCACATTATTTTGTACCATTCTGACAAAAACTTCGAATGCTGTAGACATTGTAATTAGATATTGTAACTTTCACACGACTAAAAAATTATAGAAAAACGACCAACCTCTAAAAAATCTTGACTGAACTGATAATGTATTGTAAAATATTTTTTTCTGACTATGTAATAAATCTACAGTAACATTGTATCATAACCTAGAACCTGTGATGTAAAAGTTTCCAAATTTATTAGTATGGCTACAGCAAAAAAATACAGTAGGATTGAATATATATATTTTGAAACATGCACTAGATGCATAAATTGACATCATTTTGAGGACATTGTAAAATTTTTTCTACAAAATCTAGTAAGGGTGCTATGTGCAACTTATAATTTTCCCATAAATATTCCTGAGATGTAAAATTATTTGTATTTGGTATCATAAAATAGGTATCATTCACAGTTTCCCCATTTTTGTAAATTTCCAAAAAATATTGTAACCATACAATATAAACAGATATAAAAAGAGTTACTGTAAGACCATTAAGAAAGGTGTATTTACTGCATAGCATATTGATAAATAAATAAATAATAATCAGATTTGACCAACTTGTAGAAAGTTTTTTGTAAAAATGACAAATTATTTAGGTGTATATAAAATCATGTGATTATTGTTGGGAAATATATTAGACCTAAGTCAATATTTTTCAGGACATGTCTGTGTAAGATCTATTAGTAAATAACCATACGGTATACTGGTAGCATCCTCATAGGCTTCTATGAAATAATTTGAACTAGATAGAAAAATCTGTTGAGCCAATGTTGCAATCTATCACTAGGAATTTTTAAAAGAATCAAATATTGAGCTTTTATTATACTTGTATGCATTCCATCAAAAAATGCATTCTGAACTATATATAACTGATAGGTCCCAGTGATACAAACCTTTAGTAAAAAGCTGAGTTGAATGTTGATCCTTCTTCATCTCTTGCATCATATCATCTATAATTAATAGTTTAGGTGTATCTTTACTTTTTTGAAGTTCGTCCAAGTCAGGTGAACCTTGAACAAATTCCACATAAGAACATTTTTGAACTAATTCATTTTAAGCTTCTTGTCATTCTGAATAACACCAATAAACTTTTACAGGATCAGGGTGAATCATTTCTTTTGCAAAAAATTACTATTTTTTTATTAAATTGAGTTTTTCCTGATTTTGTTGGAGCAGAAACTATGCAATATATAAAACTCCCCTCGATCTAACATCTTTGGACAAAAACCAACCACTTTTTTACTTGAACAGTTTTTAAAAATGATTTTATTTAACTGGAATTTTTATTTTGATTACCAAAATTACAATAGGGTAAAACATTATTAGTTACATAAAAGACAATACATTGCAGATAATTCACTTAAAACATTAAAACTGAATGATTGAATAGAACAAAATACAGTATAAATTAGATTACTTGCTTGCTTGCATAAACATACAGTATACATATTATGGTAATACATGGTTTTCGTTTGCAAAAAAATAAGATACGTGCAACCGATATATGAAAACATATTAAGCATTAATTAATTAATTAATTAATTAATTAATTAAGCATACAAAACTATAATACAGTGAGTAAATAAAACCTTACAATTTATAATCAATAAACTCATGCGGTGTATCAATAAGAACATCATCATCAAAATCATAATGATAGCTCCCAACAATAAAATGAGCAACAGTATCCCTAACAACCTTATGACCTGTCCCTGTAAGTAGAATAAAACAAAATATATCAATCATCTGTTTAAAAGTGCAAAAATACAATAGTAACCTTTAACCCCACCTATAACATACTCAAACAGTCAATAACATCCCCCATCTTTTTATACAAATGATCAGATGTTCCTATAATTTCATTATTATATATAGAATGATGCCCTAGACACTGATAATCCTCAATGTTTCATACATCTTCTACCCAATAACAGTCAAAAATACATCCCACGAAAATGTTTTGTATAGCCTTTTACTACTTGCTCATCAAAAAACCATGGAATATCTAACCCTGGAACTCATAATTCACAAATAGGTTTGCTTTTGGCATCCAGAAAACTTGTATGGCATCCAGAAAACTTTATGAATCATAGTCTGGATCACTGAAGTAGTCGATGAAGAGCTCATTAACAAACATTGCTTGAGTTCTAACTGTCATTTAATCTTCAGTAGCATTGCCGCCTTCTCCAACAATTTTTTTAGCATTGTCCCCTTCTTCAACAATTTTTGTAGCATGGCCGCCTTCTTTAACAATTTTTGTATCCCTTCTTCAGTGATTTTTGTAGTAATGTCAGCAAGTTTTGCACTGTTGTTGATTGCCATCTCATCATCATCATTGATTGCTTCGCATTTAATTGTTGTTGTTTGATGCTTTATTACTAATGCATTGTGCTCCTTTGAAATAGCAGGTGCTATTTCATGTATTAAATTGGTCCCATGCCAAAATTGCTAAAGAAAAAGATTTTAGTTTTTGAAACTGTTAAAAGAAAAATAATAATAATTCGCATCAACTCATTTAAACTTACTTCTTCACTTTAACTCCATTTCATTCCATTAAAAAAATTGATAAATCGTACTGTAGCCCCATGGCTTTCCACCATCACCTTATATCCAATGTCGATGCCACATTGACCTCTATGGGAAAATGTCTTTTCAATAATGTGAACCTTGTGACCTAATATACCATATTGTGGCAGAATGAGTTTGAACCTGTGACTGTACACCTCCTTTCTTTTGGGGGTCAATGTTACAAAAACAAATTGACACGTATTTACCGTCAACCACTACAAATAAGGCCATGTTATCATCCAACATAAACTGGTGTTCCATTTTTTAAATATGTATCCGGGAATTGAATAGAGGAAAAGTACTAAAGAAAAAGGAAGAAAGAAAAACGAACAAGCAGCTTTTGCACAAAAAGAAATGAGAGATGTATAAATTGGTCAAAATTTTAGAGAGTGAAAAGTGGGTTATGAGTATATGAAAATTCAGGCTATATGTCCTACAGTAACTCATTTCTACCTCTACATGTAGAAGCTAAAGGAATAAAATAATTGTGTATTTATGACTCATAGACACCTTCAAAGTCAAAGCTAGAGAAACAATACAGCAGCATGCCTATAAGTTATAGTAGTCTTTAAAGCTTTCCATCATAGAAAGGAAAGATGGTGCAACAGGTTTATAAACAACTATTGTATTTCTTTTATACTATTAAGAATCAAAACAGAAATACTAGAGTTGTACTGTGAAACAGGTGTTTCAAATGGTTTTAACTGGTTATATGCTAGTAAAATAAGCTAAAGAAATGATATGTTTAGGTGTTCATGAGTTATAGTGGTCTTTAAAGCTTTCCCATCATAAAGGAAAAGCATCTGCAAAAGCATCATAAACAATAACTCTACTGTAGAATTAATAGTTTTTTGTTATATAAAATAATTTTTCATTATTAATGTATAAATTTTGGTGAATAGTTATGTTTTCTAGTTTTTTCTAGTTTTCAAGAATTTTTTTAATGAAACCTATATATAAGGATATCACTTCTCATGAGGAGGATATACATCAGGAAACTTTAGAGGATAGTGATGAAGAGGAAGTGGTTGTGGATGAGAATTTGAAGGATATTACTTCCGAGGAAGAAAAAGAAAAAACATTGGATAATGATATTTCAGATAAAGAAGGAACTATTTTAGATTATGATGATGATGAAAATGAACAGTACAAGACTCATACACTGCACAGTTCTGATGAAGAAGAAATTAACGAACCAGCTCAGATTGGTGGTGGTGGTGTAATAAATACATCTTTTGTTGGTCACCAGTACTCTTTGAACTTTTGTGATACTGATTGTATAGATGATTCAAATGCTCAACTTGCGCCAGCTGAGCTGCAGCTTAAGATGTAGCTTAAGCTGTAGCTTAACTATATATTATACCATTTCGTAAACATATAGAGGTTAAGATGCAGATGAGCTGTCCAAATCAAAAACTAATCGACATTTGAGACAAATTTCTCTCAAAAGTACTTCTTTTCTGGGTGTTCACTTCGGAATGTGTTTTCTCCTTGAAACTAGTCGAAATTTAAGGGGGAACAAAAGGCATACGAACAGCAAACAGAAAAACAAACAATGTTGGACACAGTGTTTTTTCACCAACCTTTGTTTACTTTTCACTTCATGCCCCTAATATACTGTATTGGCGATGTTTCTTCCTGGAAGATCTAGATAATCGCGAGCTCGGACTTAAACCTGAGCATCAGTTAATCTCGAGCTCGATTTTTTTATTGCAACCCAAGAAAGATGGAACTGAGCTCGCAATTAGCTAATTCTAAGCATCAACAACTTAATACCGAGCTCGTGATGATCCTCAGCATTACTTATTGCAACGGGCCCCTGCAGAATAGCACTTGCAGGCAGAGCATCAAGTAGCACAAAATTATCAAGAGTATGTTGTCCAGTTCCATCATGGATTTCCTAAAGTGGAACATTTAATTCACATTCCAAAAATTTCATGGACCTGTTTCACTTTTTTGTAAGTGGAGAGAGCTGGCAAGTTGAAATTGATCAAATTTTCGCAATGTTCAAATGAAGGTTTCATATCTACTTTTGTAGATTGTTGACTGTCAAGAAAAGTATCATTGCTTGCCCTGCTGTTGTTATCCAGGCTGGTTGGTTTATCACACGATTTTTCATCAACCATGAAAATAATTTCATATCAGAGACCATTGCGCACTTGCATTGTTACTTCGAGGATAACAGTCGCCTGGAAAAAGTCTCAACTGAGGCAGACAAGTTTCATTCAATACAGTAGCAGAGATCATAAATCTTACAAAAGAAGTCTGTTCTTGAATAACTAATGCTTAATATTCTAATTACCTACTGCAATGTGTAATTCTTCCTCCTGCTGACATTAAGCATATCTTCATTTTGAATTTCATCCACCATATGCCAAATGGAATCGTACTGCAATAGATTATGGACATCCACCGTACTTTTACTACCTGGGATGCCAGGACGTCTAACACTCAGGCTGGGAATGACACCAGAAATATCATCTTGTTAGATGAAAGCTGTGCAAAGGCTGATACAATATATAACACGTGACAAAATTTGTATTTTCTGGAAAAATTAATAAAGTGCATTAGTTCTGAGTTTTTGAAGGTTGAGAGAAAGCAGTGGCACTTCGATGCTTCTACCAGTTTTATTGAGCCCATCATCTGAAAAATGGTTTATCAGTGCTGCATAAGTTCTATGAGTTGAACAAAGTTGTCCAGGTATGGGCAGTAAAGTTGGTGGTCTGGCAGGTTTATGCAACCTGTGCGGTTTTGGTTTTTAAGTGTATGTCATGTTTCTAAAGATGTCAGCAATATAACAAAAGACTAGTTGTTGTAGCATAGACTATACAGTAGTTAAAGGTTGTGTTTAGTCTTGTAAAAAATATTGCATTATACTGACTTTTACTGACAAGAAGCCTCTTTAGGTAACCTACAGCAACCAATTGTGCATGAGCAAATCTGGACTGTGATAAATCCAAACCTTGAATCATATGATGCAGGACAAAACAAGTGTACATAGAGAAGGAGAATAGATTTTGGTAATAGATGAAAAATATGTATCTTTAGGAATTTGCGGTTTCTACTTGTGTTCAAGATGGTAAGAAATTTCAGTAAGATAAGGTTCAAGATGAAGATCAAGATAAAATATAAATACAAATTTATCTTTTTATTCGGAATTTCTCTTTACATTCTCGAAATATAGTGTTCCATGACAACCAAGAGATTTTTCATCGGGCATGTATGGGTATGACTGAGATGGCACTCCATAGTTTGTCCATATACCCGAAATAATGAAGAAACCGGAAGGTTCTAGCTCTTACCGTTTTCGCTCTAGGGTGGGAGTGACATGAAATTTGGGCGCTATATAATAGATTGATGCTGCGCCACCTATAATTTTATTTTGATTAAGAAATTTTGGGGACTATTCTCATAGTTAATTGAGTGTCTGGTGGTCACTCGAGTGACCTTGGATGACCTCATCACATCATGCAAATAATTGGATGATTTTTTCTGCGATTTCCAATCAAGATGTCAAATAAGTGACTAATAGCCATTCATATGACCTTAGATGACCTCATAACATCATTAAAAATTTTTGATGGATTCTTTATCATTGGTGATTGAAAGGTTGTTGTCCTTGTCACTTAGTCAATCTGGTGAATTAAATGATCGCAGTGACACTTTCTCAGGCTGTAGCTCAAGGAATGACACTGGTTTTCAAATCCTTCTGCAGACTGTTTGAACTGTTTCTATTCAAAAGGTCACATTACTGAACAGTAGTCACTCAGGTCAATCGGATGACCACACATGACTCATTCCCTCGGGCTTTAGCTCAAAGAAAGAAAAGAAAAGCTCAAAGAATACATATTATCATAATTGATGTTGCCTTCGTCACTCTCACCAAATTTTCCGGCTAAAACATGTTTGACTTTTCGTTTTGCTATCGAAATAAAAATAAAAATTCAATGCTAAAAAAATAAAAAATTATCAAAAATCAAGTAAACAACCAATTTCGATGAAATAAATAATGATCGACGTAGAACTGAGTGACTTTCTGTGATATCCTGCCTAATTTTCTCGCTTTTGCACGAAAATCTGACATGGGAGAGGGACGGGAAGCACTGTATTTTTACCAGCCAGCCTTTTCCCCAAATGAGGACAGCGATCAATTTGTTATTTAACGATTTTTGTGCTTCAAAATGCTCATAGACGCTTTATTTAAGCGTTTTTGAGCTTTTTCGAACCTTTTGGTATTTTCAGAGCCGTTGATTTATTCAAAATTGAAATTTTTGAGTTTGAACCCCAATGCACAGTCATTGTGGAACACATTTTCCAGCGATTTTTTAAGTATTGACATTTGGCAACGCCGGAATATAAATTTTTCGAACATTTATTCGAAAAATTAGAATCAAATTTTCTGTTCACAAATCAAATGTTCTATACACTTGTTTTTTGAAGAAATCTAAAACCAGTATTCACTCGTAAACTATGAACTTCGATAAACAAAACAATAAAACATAACAATAAAACATAACAATACAATAAAACATAAATAACAAAAAATAAGAAACTGAACGTTAATGAATTTGACCTAACAGGTATGAGGATGAGTAAGAAGAAATTTCCGGAAACTACTTCCATGAAGCTTTTTAATTTACTTTACGTTGAGGAAGGAAAAATTGTATTGAATGATTGAATGATCTCAAAAAATGTGTTGCTGAAAAAGTCGGATTTTCATCAAGTAAGAAGAATAGCAATTAAAACATGCTAAAACTACGCTAAAGATGGTGAAAACAAGTGAAAGTAGACATGCACAAAGCAGAAAAAAATGTAAAATAAGGAATTGAAATTTTTCTCACCTGAAAATAGAGCATGGTCTTCTGCATGCAACGATCATTTGGCTACAGAGTTACGTCTTTTCTGGGCTGTAATATTTTGAAACACGTATCCAGACTGTGAAATTTCAAAAAATGTAAAAATTAGACCTTCTGATACTTTAATTATGTGAATTTTGACTCTTAAGTGGAATGAATGCTCTCACGATACTCAGCAACGTTTGGACGGCAAAAGTGGCGATTCTAATTTTGTGTTAACTATTGATACAGGGTGAACCAAAAAAAGCCGACCGGTGCTGACTTCCATAACTTTTGAACGGAGAAAGTTTTTTTAATGCGGATTGCTGCATTAGAATGCCCTACTTATTTTTACTGCAAAAGCTACATTTTGCGCTCCTAGCATTTATGGTTGCAGTACAAACAGAAACTTAGTAGAAGTGGTCGTTTTTCAAAAAGTAGAAATTATGAATTCAAAGTAAAAGTTATCGTATTGTGAGAAAAGTTTTGTAGAGCTTTTGATACACAATAATACTTTAAAAGTCACCCAGATTTGTTAGTTACGCGTAATTTAAAATCATTAACTCCTTGTTTCAATATGGGGCAAAATTTCGCCAAAATCAAGAGCTTTTGTTTTGGAATTGGAAAAAAAGCAAAATCAAAACGAAATCAATTCTGTCATTGACCAGATCGAAAAACGATTAAAATTATTGGTGAAACAGAAAGTAGGATACATTAAAACGGCTCTCTTGTAGTTTCTAGTTGTTATATCTTTCTAATGACTGGATGTGTTGTACTTTTCTGCTGTAAAACATGTTGATTTTGTCAATTTTTGTCAATTTTTCAAAATTTATTTGCAAAAAAACCGACGTTTAGTATTTTTCATTCTAATCAGTCAATATTCGAGCAATCTGGCTGAAACTTTGCAGTATTTATGCCAGATGTTTTATCTATCAACGGCAGAAATCGCAATAAAAAACCTGCACCCGTTTGAAAGCTATGAAATTCAGTACCGGTCGCATTTTTTTCGGCTCACCCACGGGGTTAAGATGCTTCTAGGGCTGAATTCGGAACAGCAACAATATCCGGACAGAGAAATCATCTGTGAGCATTTCAGCACAGACCTTACGCTTATTTAGAACTTTGCCTTATCGGGCGGGTTTTACTCATTTTTTTGAAACTGGCGTATGAATCGAGATGCAATTGTTTACCCACAAGATCTTGCTTGGAAACGGATTTTACAGAAACTAATGCCGTGCTTTACCCAGAATTTTTGGGATTCAGAGTGAGGATGGAGTTGGAGCCGGGTCTCACCCATTGAATTTGGGCATGGTTCTGAAGCCAGGTGGAGCCGCTTCCCGGCCTTATCAAGTCCCTATAATTTCTGGAAATAATCTTGAAAGAGCTCGAAATTACATGGAAAAACTTGAATACGAAATACTTCAAACTCGAGACAGTTGTTGAACTAGTTTATTAGAAAATGCCCCGATGGGGCAGAAAAAAGGAGAATATACTTGCTTCGACAGTTGCCATGGTAGAAAAAGAAGTAGACTAGATTTTTGAGAACTTGGGTCAAAGTTGGAAAAAATTCACTTCCTTTATATTGGATCTTCATTCTTTCTCAAAAAAATTTTCCATGTCTGTGAAAAAGTATATTCTGCAGCATCGTGCATTTTTTCTTTCCCCTGGCGTCAACTACAATCAAATTTTTCTATAAGAGAATTATATGCGCATGATTTCAAATGTAAAGAAATGGTAAACCAATAGCATTCTAACTCTCGACCAATTCAAAACTCCTGCCTCTCACACTAGCTGGAAAATAGTGTGGGAGGCATATTATAGTCATTTTCAGAACTATAAAGAAACCTGGGGTGGTTGCACTAACCCAACATGAGGATAATCTCAACATCGGGATTAAATTGACGATCCTGAGGTTGAGCTAATCGCAATGTTCAAATTATTCTCGTCCAATGCACAAACAACACTCACTTCAGGATTAACTAATACTGAGGTTTAAGTTCGAGGTGGGAATTGCAGAAATTTTTATATTTATTTGCTTTAGAGATAAGAAAATTATGCGAAAATTTTTAGTGCAACCCGACAGCTCGAGCTGGATATAATCCTGGCATTGAGCTCGTTATAATCCTGATGGCATTCAATTTATACCGGACTTGAGATCAAACTGATTCGCCTTTTTGTTCGAAATTACTTTGCGCTGGAGCTTAGACCCCTTTTGTGCAACTGGGCCTTGGTTACAGTCATTGGGCACTGATCAGCAAATGGGATTCAGTCGTGCCTATATTAGGGTTGTCGCTATATTAGATAATAGGGTGTTCTTCTCGACTCTACTGGCACTCCCATGGCAACAAAACGACTTTTTTGACAGCAGGACGGGAGCGACAGGGATGGGCGAAATTACTTCCCATCTGGAAACCCGTAAAAAGCGCTCTTTCTGCAATTTCAGTTTAAATTCAAAAACTGTTAATGATGCTATTTTGTTGCATAGTTAAATAAAAGAGAATAAATTTGTTTATAGCTTGTAATCAGTAGAACTTATGAAATGAATTTTATATGATATGTTATATAATATATAAAATGAGTGAATGAAGCGTATCGGGCACAATCGGTTTAGTTCTTAGAAGACTTTGTGTTGTAGCTTTTTTTCTAAAAAAGCTGAGTGAGATTTTATGTGCCACTTTCCCACTGTTGATTTCTTTTGTTGACACCAAATTCAGTAAAAAAGTTCAACACAGTTGGAAGCAAATATGTGTGAGAGGGGACATGGGGGCACAAATTTCCACAAGGGTTTTGGAACTGGAAAACTTGTTATGCAAAGAATTTTTTGGTCAATTTTTTTTTAATTTTTTGTCTAAAAAACGCCATAAAACCAAGATCCACCTCTGTACCCTCCTAAAAATTTCAGAGATGCACATATTTGGTTGGAAAGAATGTTGATGCACTTAGCTGCAGAATATACTTTTTCGGAGACATAGACAATTTTTTTGAGAAAGAATGAAAATCCAATATAAAGCAAGTGAATTTTTTCCAACTTTGACCCAAGTTCTCAAAAATCTAGTCCACTTCTTTTTCTACCATGGCAACTGTCGAAGCAAGTATATTCTCCTTTTTTCTGCCCCATCGGGGCATTTTCTAATAAACTAGTTCACTTCTTTTTAGTGGGCCTCAACCATGCACGAAAACCTTCATAGAAGCACATGAAGTTTTAAATTTGGTCATCTTTACGTCAAAAAAACAATAAAAAACCATCTTCAAGCTACGAATTCTCACTTCCGGCAAAAGTAAAAGATGTGTAAACTGCATAGTACTTAAAAAGCATTGTAAACAGACTGAAAAATGACCACGCCTATTGAATTCCTCATGGTCTAGAATCCTTAAACCCAAAAAATCGCAGAAATACTTTTGTTTACACTCGATATGAATTAGTGTGTAAAGTGATCACATTCATTAAATTCTCAGTGATCGAAAACCCCTTCCACAAAAAAATTACGAAAATAGGCTTGGTTAAATCCAGAATAATTTTTTTGTGTAAAGTGATGCATCCATTGAATTCCCCACAGTCGAAAACCCCTTCCATAAAAAAATCACAAAAATGCTTGTTTACACCCCAGATAGATTTTCGTGTAAAATGACGTATCCATTGAATTTTCTGCAGTCGAAAACCCCTTCCACAAAAAATAACGAAAATACACTTGTTTACACCCGGAATGGTTTTATACCGCATTCATCAAATTCCCCATGGTCGAAGACCCCTACGCTTGTTTACTCATGGGATAATTTTTTGTGTGAAGTGATCACATTCATGGAATTCATTGTGGTCGAAAATCCCCTCCACAAGAAAATTACGGCAATACGCATGTTTACACCCTGGATAACTTTTTTGTGTAAAGTGAAGCATCCATTGAATTCCCCGCAGTCAAAAACCCCTTCCATAGAAAATCACAAAAATACGCGTGTTTACACCCGGGCTAGTTCTTTTATGTAAGATGATCACATTCATCAAATTCCCCGTGGTCGAAAACCCCTTCCACTGAAAAATCACGAAAATACGCTTGTTTACTCACGGGATAATTTTTTGTGTAAAGTGATCACATTTATTGAATTCCTCGTGGTCGAAAACCCCTTCCAGCAAAAAATCACGAAAATACGCTTGTTTACTCACGGGATAATTTTTTGTGTAAAGTGACTACATCTATTGAATCCCCGCGGTCGAAAACTCCCTCCACTGAAAAATCACGGAAATACGCTTATTTACACCCGGTATAATATTTTGTGTAAAGTGACCGCGTCCATCAAATTCCCAATGGTCGAAAACCCTAGCAGCCCAAAAATCCCAATAAGGCTACAAGTTCAATTGAAACTGCAAAAAAATTAGTAGTGCATTATGCGGCAAAAAATTATTTCTTTGAACCCATAACAAAATTGGGGAATTTGGCGTTTTTCCGGACTTTGGTCAACCATATAATTGAATTGAGGCCATATTTCAAAGAAAAAAAAATTCGCATTTGAGATTACACCCCCAAGATGCTTAGGCCGAAGTATGGAGGTTGGATATGGCACACCGATTGCTGGGCGTGGTGGAACTGGAGGGCCTTAAAAAGTGCGTTTTTCATTTGTTTTTGGGGCCCCACCGAGCACCACTTGCAGATAAAGGCGAAATGACAAAAGGCACCCCATAGTTTGCCCCTATGCCCGATATTATGCAAAAAACCCGAAGGTTCTAGCTCTTACCGTTTTGGCTCTAGAGGGGGGGCATGAAATTTGAGGGCCAAGTATATTATAGGTTGACGCTGTCGCGCCACCTATGATTACATTTTTTTGCTCATGTTGTTAGAGTGAGGAAATTTTTTAGCAATGATTATTTCCCAAGCTTCTCCTCTAGTTCCTAATGTGTTCAGTAATTGTGAATTCAAATCAGATGAACATATTTTGTATGATGACAGAGCTCATCACTTTTGGGAATGTAGAACAGCTTCTAGCTTCGGCCCGCTATAATTTTACTAGAAGCCATGTTAACGTTTAGAGGCGATAAAAATGATGGGGAAAGCGATGCGAAGTATTATTAGTTCAGCAGCTCGTGAAAAAACATGGAAAGAACGCTTAACGGACTCCAAAATACTAATTAAACAGAGTTATAGAACAGTTCGGTTCGGGATTCGTACATTTAATAGTTTGGAATTATGCTGAAAGATTTTTCCGACACGTTCATCATAAATGAAGCTGAATCTGGTAGTACTAGAGAATAGTGATATGTCTTGATTATCGAATTGTTTTCCAGAATATATAAATAACGGGTTCTCTAGAAAACAAAAATATTATGCTTCACACTCGGTAGAGTGAAGGCAGTGATGATCAAACCAAATATATCACGGGCATTGTAACCAGCTACTATTTTGTTTCATGCCCATTGATAATTTCAGTTTCATTAAGACTAATTTGGTAAGTAATAATGTCGTCACATTCGTATCTGGGAAGATTTTATATCGTCAGTTTGATTGTCGGCCTGATTATTTCGGTAAGTGGTATTTTGATTGTCATCTTTTTTATCAATACGATTACAGTACCTGCCAATTTGTTTCAAGATTGAAATCGATGGATATCGTCAAAAACGCGTTCCTCAAAGTCAAAACAGCCAAGACGTTATACCTCATAGTATGTCGTGGCTTGCAATTGTGCTGATTAAAGAGCCGACACACTTGTGGTCGTGTAGTGGCTCCTTGATCAGCCGACCACCGCATCACCATGAGAGTAGAGTGAATGGATCATCTGACATCATCATAACAGCAGCTCACTGTCTTCGGTAAGCAAGCTCAATTGTTCTTACTGGCATGTAGTTCATTGATAATAATGTATTCTGGATTACCGCTCGTGAGTGAGAAGTTATGCCAAACAGTGGATGATGCCCATCTCTGCTTATGTGTCTTACTTTGGTACCTTATCTCACTTTGATGGCTATCTTAATTTAATGCCCATATCGTAGCAATGTATTCTAATCTATGTCAATTTTGCTTAAGGTTGTGCATTATCATAATCCCAGGAATTAGCTCAGGCTATCTTGGATAGCCTAAGCCCAAGTCTAAGCCTAAACTTAAGTTTTAGCCTAGGTCTGAGTCTAAGTATATGCCTGAGTCTAAGTCTAAGCCTAAGCTTTTGCCAAGACTTATATTCTCTAAGTATGACTTTGTTCAATATCGTGCTAGTCTACAAAATACGGACAATTTTGCCGTTTTTTTGTTTGAAGTCGAATGAAACTGACTTGACTGAAATTGAATATACAAGTACCTATTAGGATAGTCATGAAGTTGAACACAATTTCGCGAAACAATAATATAAAGCAGTGGTAATCGTCCCTTACTGCAACAAATGATTAGAGTAAGTGTTGAAATAGCAGAGTACGTAAAGTGGCGCGCCAAAGTGAGAAAGGAATCAAAGGGCGCCAAAGTAAAGGCCCTGTCATACTTCACCACGCGGTACCGCGCGGTGAAGTATGACAGGGCCTTAAAACATCCAAGAAAAATCATTACCAAACAATGGGCGCCAAAATGAGATGGGCGGCGATGTAAGACAGGACCTATTTGAGCCAACTATTTTGAAACGTGACTTGAAAATCACAAGAAAATGAAGTAATTTGCACTGTGAAATGTCCTTAGAGTAGCATAATCGATACTTACAGTAACAAAATCGGTAAATATAAAGTTTTATTGTATATTGAGAAGCTTAAGAACTTAAATATAACTTTTAAGTACTCGGCATGAAGTATGTAGTCCTACTGTATTTCTGAGATCAGAGGGTTAAAAATACTCGGGTAAAACGTTGTAAAAAGTTTGAAATACAGTTCTTGTTTGTACGGCGAAAATGCATGCACTGCAGCAAAATGTGGGAAAACTTTTTTCTCCATCAAAAAAAACGTCAGCACAGATTTTTGCAGATTTCATCTGTCTGATTTGCAAAATTAAACCGTTTTATTTTTTTACTTCAAATTCATCAAACGCCGTACGAATTTGTTGTGATGCCCTGACTGCATGCATTTAAGGTTGACATTTTGATTTCGGAATCTCCGGATATCCTCATTCTGATCTCGATCCTTCATCTCAAGACCTTAATAGGCGTACCAGTAAATGAGTGAAACAAGGCTCAACAAAATCTCATTTTGTTCGCCCCTTAACCAGAAAAGGTGGTCTAGAAGTTATACGTCATAAGATATATAGCAACCGTTTTGGTCAGAAAACTTCCGGTCGTGAACGCACAAAAGATCAAAGACTTGGTGGAAACATTAAAAACGATAAATTCGATGAAAATGTAATATGCAGTATATAGTATTACTGTATTTCTTGATCCAAAAAATCGGAGACGTGTAAAAAATTATTTATATTGTATTTGAAAAAGGTTTTGAGGGCAGCTAAAATTTTGCCACTGGATGAAAAGTAATGTCCCAAATCCACAGCGTGTTTTCGAAAGTTTAGGGAATGGTTCAAAAAATTGGTGAAACTCTTAAATTCTGAGGACCTCCAGATTTTACAGCCTAAAACACTAAAGATTTTAACGTTTTATATATAAAAACGCGTAAAACCGTGAAACCGTATAAAACTGCAGGTTTTTATGTATAAAAATTCTTGAGGTTTCCAGAGGTTTTACGGTTTTACAGCTTCAGGCATTTTTGTATGCAAAGCCCAAAAACTTTTAGTGTTGAACCTACAATTTTTCAAGTTAAAATCTACAATACGCTTCATTGATTGATAAAAAAATTTCTTAGAATTTACCAGCATTTCGTGCACTCTTGCTGTGTGTGTTTCGGATTTTGGCCTTTGGAAGTAAAGAAAATAATTTTTTCACCATGTTTTCGGCCTTCATTAACATATAAACCATTTAATTTTTGAAGTTTCCATATAGTTTACGGATCCTACTGTTTTCAAATCAAGAAAATATAAGACTCTTTATTTCATGCCAAGTGTATAGCATATTTATCGCTTTTAACGTGTCACATATGTTTACATTCAACAAACATTCTTAAATTTTAAAATTTTACATTAGTACAAAAATTTTTAAAAATATTGTAAAAAATTTCAAAGTTGTGCAATTTTCACGAGTAAAATCGTCAGTATTCGCTAATTAAAAAGTTCAATGGTTTGTGGTTTTACGGTTTTATACATAAAAATTTGAATGTTTTTTTTTAATTTTTAAAAGCCGTAATAAACTTGTAAAACTTTCTAGAAATTTTCGAAGTTGTGTGATTTTTTGCGAGTTAACCCATAAAATGTTTCTTTAACGAGTAAAATTCGACCTCAATGTAGAAAGTTAGCCTAGGCCGACTCAGATGTTGAAATTGAAGACTTAATATCTCACAAAAAATTTTAATGCAACTCTGAGAATCTAATGATCTAATGATTTTACCCATTTTTTAACCAAATTTTCAGAAATAATTTTGTTCAGGACACGATTTTTGCATATTTGGGATATTGTTAAAAATGTGTCCTGGAAAAGCAAAAATCATATCCCAAAACAGTGAAAAATGTTTCCCGAAAACAATCCTTAAGCATAGGGAGTAATCAAAAAACATGTTCCAAATATGAAAAAATTATGCCCTGAAAAATTTTTTTTGTACAAATTTTGTAAAAAAAATGAATAAAGCTTATAGATCATGAGACCCTATGACCCTCGAACGTTTTTAAAATTTTTTCAAGAATGCAGAACAAACCGACCATCTGACAGACAATTGTCAACAACTAAAGCACCAGACCGTATCGATTTTTCCAAAAAAATTTAAATTTTTCAGCAAAATCTAATGGTTTTACTCGCTTTTCTAAGATTTTCATACAATTCCAGCAAGTAAATGCATTAGACCTGTTTCTCAAGGATGATTCAGGACAAACCTAACCATCCAGTCCACAGCTGACACACCTGACGATATCAAATTAAAAGACATACCCAGACAGTATCATATTAGCAGACAATATCATATTACAAATTTTAAAAATTGTAGTGCATTAAACAACGTCCTCCAGATTGCATTCCTCAGGCCCAAATATAGGAGCGACGCCACCTGCAGGCATAAAAAAGCTAATGGAAGGCCCAATTGGGTCTGAATGGTCATACAGGTCATGACAGTAGTAATAGTCAGAAATGGGTCAGCTTTGTTCCTAAAATTATGAAAAGTCTATGTAGTACAAAACATCATTTGTACACTATCATACTGTTGCACGACTACTATGTAACGATGTCAGAAAATAGACCAGAGTGACCATTTTAAACGTTACATGTTGAACTATTTGTTGAAAAAGAACCAACACATATGTTACACAAATTTTTTGTACCACTTTTTATTATGTGTAACAAAAATTGGACCCTTAGAATCTAATTGTTTTACCCTTTTTTCCAATTCTTTGTTCAATTTAGCAAGTAAAATCACTAGATCATTAGATCCTATGCTTGATCCCTTAAAGTCTAATGGTTTTACTTGTTTTTCCCAAAATTTTTGCACTTTTTTAGTGAATAAAACTGTTAGATTGCTAGATCCTGTGCTCAAACCCTCAAAATCTAATAGTTTTGCGGGTTTACTGGCTTTTTTAAAAAATTTTTGCACGATTTTAGTGATTAAAAGCATTAGATGGATAGATCCTGTAACCCTCTTATGTTTTTAAGAAATTTTTCAAGAATAATGCAGGGCAAACCGACCACCCGACAAAGAATAAACCTATTAAAATGACAGTATCCTGAAAAAAGTTTATACAATTTTAGTGAATAAAACTGTTAGATCACTAGATTCTATGTCCTTCTGACATTTTTTTTAATTTTTTCAAGAAGGTGCAGAATGAAGTCGACAAACTATAAAACTTTTGAAATGATTTATTTGCACAATTTTCCAAAAAATTTTACATTTTTTTCAATAGAATCATAAGACAATCAATTCTATGAATCCTGACTCGTTTTCTCTACAAAAAACTCAGCTATTATAGAAAATTATTGTGATCATTACAACATGTATGACTTTTCAGACAGAATTGAGCCACTGATTAGCTTTTTTGTACACCTGCAAACAGCACCTTTTCCAGGAGACTCTGAGAGTATAATAATTTGAATGCATGAAAAGTACGAAGAGTTTATGTTCTATGAAACATAGTTTATACGGGACCCTGCTGTGCAGAGGTGACCACTATGTTATTACATAACGAAACTGTTCTTACATGTTAAGAAAAGGGAAAGTGAACTTTCTGTTTTTTTAGATCGAAAAGGACTATGCATTATGCAAACTTCTGGTAATGCTTTTTCAAACAAAGTTTTTACATTCAAACACTAACTGAATATTACATTTTGACGTATATGTGTGTAACAAAAAAAAAGCTGTCGTATGTGGAACATTAATCTATTAGCATCCAAATTATACTTACTCATATTGTAGTCAGGCAACCATATCATTTTTTGCACAATCATATTTATCAGAGTGACCATGGCGCTGTAGTGTTTAATGAAAAAATTGGGAGGAATGTGAAACAAAAAGTGGGTGATCTGTGAACAAGTTAAAAGCTTACAAAATTTAGGGTGAAACATATGCACATTAGTCCAAAAAATGCTTAGACTGAAATATTTTGATCATTTGTCCAAATTTTTAATGTGAATAACTGCGGCACATATCATTTTCAGTATATTCTACTTCCAATGCCTCAACTTAACTAGCATATGTATCATTTGATTGGCCAACTCTTAGCTCGATTAAAAGCTCCACCTAAAATAAAGTTAAACACTGGGTAAAGTTCCTCCATTATCATAGTTCATTCGAGCTGGCGAACTTTAAGCTCATTTTTAATTTTCTATGTCGTCACATTCTTTTTGTTCCAAAGCATCTTTTTGTTCTGCTAATAATATGTCGTTGTTGCATGGTACTCTTTCGAGCCACCAAAGCCGCAGTGTCCATCATCATGGATCAGCTCATTGATGTTGTTCCAGGCACAAATCAGCTTCCAATTCATGTAAATCGACAGATTCCAGAAGTTCTTCTTCAACCATTTCTGGTTCTACTGCAAATTTGTTTTCAGATGAACAACACTTAGCATCTTTAATTGACAAGAACGATTCTTCTCAGGTTCAAGGTTCCATTGAACCAATTATTGAAGGTTCCTCCTGTATTTCCTTCCGACAATTTACAACAAGTTTCCAAGTGTTTAATTTTATATCTTGCTCAGTCCCATATACACTAATTGCTGGCGGCTTAGCTTTTTTCCTTACTAATTGATCTAGATTGATCCCTGATAGATGGCCATTAAACATAGTGCCTGGCCTTCAGATCAAATGGGAAAGCATTCCACCTAAACAGAAAGTTAGGCCTTGGCCAATCAAGTTTTCACCTTGGGATCAGTCTGTAGCATCTAAAGAGCTCTTTTCCCTTTTGTCTAAGGGTGCTATCGAACCTGTACCTTCTTTTGTCACCCCTTCTGATCTTTATGTATCTTGTTTATTTTTGGTTCCTAAAAAGAATGGTGAAATGCGCCCAGTAATTAATTTGCAATCTCCAATGCATTTGTAAAATATGAGCATTAGTGGAAGGTATCTTTATGCTAAAAGATTTATTGCATTTTAACGATTTTATAGTTACAATTGACTCGAAGGATGCTTACTTTGCTGTCCCTATTCATATGAATGACCGAAAGTTTCTCTGTTTTGAATGGGACAATCATTTGTATCAGTTTATGTGCATGCCCTTTGAACTTTCTTCAGCTCCATGGGTTTTTAAGAAATTATTGAAGCCTGTATTTTCTGCTTGTCGTCAACTTGGCATTCACATAATACCGTATTTAGTTGAACAAATGCTGCAGCGTTTATTTTTTCAATGGTACATTTGGTGCGGCATTTATTCAAGGGTAGCGCTTACTCAAGGGCGGCGTTTATTTAATTTTTGAGTTTACCACCATAAATTTTAATAAAATTTTTACTTTTTGAACAATAAATGCATATGTATTACTTATTAAGAAATTTTTATGAAAGCAGCTGATAATTGTATAAATTAGAGAATTCCAATTTCAACAGGATAAAAAACAAAAAAATAGATGATTCACACAAAATACAAATTACAGCAAAGTGTTACTTATTTTTTCACTTTAAACTAAAGATAGTCAATCCTGCAATGAATGCCACAGCATTTATTTTATTAAAAATCCTCAAATAAATGTTGCGGCGTTTATTCCTTTTTTTCAAACAAAAGTGTGGTGTTTATTGGAGGGCTGTGTTTATTTAAGGGTGGTGTTTATTCAAATAAATAAAGTAATTTATTTGGACAAAATGTTAATTTTAGATGCATCCTACCAGAAGCTAAAAGCTGATGCCCGTTTTGTGACGTTTCTTTTGGCACAGCTTGGCTTCATAGTCAACAGTGAAAAATCAGAATCGGCGCCAAAGACGTCAATCACTTTTTTCGGTTTGATTATTTCTTCCAAAACTTTAATACTAGAATTCCACGTGATGAAGTTGATGACATTTTAAGGTCATGTATTTCTCTTCTACAGAAGTATACTGTAAAACTTCAAGACCATGACGTAGCTTGTTTATTGGGAAAATTTGTTTCAGTTAGTCAAGCTTTGTTATGCCCTAGTCTATTCACTAGAGAATTGCAGGCTTGCTTAATTTCTGGTTTATAAATATACAACAATTATAATCACCACATTATTCTTTCATATGAAGTCAGAAAAGAACTTGAACTTTGGTCTAAACAGTTAAATTCCTGGAATGGTAGAAACATTTTTCCAGATCCTGTTTCTGGAACCATCTTTTCAGATGCTTCTAATGATGGCTGGGGCTTTTTTGTGATTCCAACAAAGCTGGTGGTCTCTGGAAAAATGATGAATTAAATTTGCATATAAACTATAAAGAACTTTTAGCAGCATTTTACAGCCTAACAATTTTTGCTTCCAATCTTTCCCACACACATCAGTTTCTTTAAGGCTTGATAATTCTACAGCTACTGCCTACATCAACAAGCTATGTGGCCCTAAAAATAGCTTCTTTTGCTATTTGTCCATTAAAATTTGGTCTTGGTGCCTCAATTGTCACCTGAACATTAAAACAACACATATTTCCGGAAAATTTAACATTGAAGCTGATTGATTATCCTTAAATTTTGCTGACAGCAGTGACTGGCCTTTGAATTCAGTGCTTTTTGATTTTTTAAATTAAAAATGGGGTCCTTTTTTCATCAACCTTTTTGCTTCAAGGCATAATACCCATTTAGAACATTTTGTTTCATGGAAGACAGACCCTGATGCTTTTGCTGTTGATGCTTCTACTCTTTGCTGGCATGAATTTTTCGCTTTTGTTTTTCCTCCTTTTGCTTTATGTGGCAGGACTATTCTGAAATTTAGATTAGACTCTGCTGCAGCTGTGCTAATTGTTCTCATGGTGGTCCCAACTGCTGGCTCTATGGATTTTCCTTTGTTGCTTCCCCAAATGTCGGATTTTCTATCAGACCCACCAGGACTTCCTCGTCCCCTAGTGCTAAATAAAACTTCGCCTTTTGGCTTAGAAAATATCAGGAGCTTCTGGCAGACCAGCCGGGTTTAAAAGGAGGCTGCTGATGGTCTAGCAGAACACAGAAACACTACAATTCATCAATTGAAAAGTGGCATCACTGGTGTTCTCAATGACAAATCGATCCCTTTCAACCAGCTGCATGCGATATAGTTCACTATTTATTGCATTTGCATAAAAGTAATCTAAAATACAGCACCATAGCTGCAGCTAAATCAACTATTGTTAACTTTTTAGGTGAGATTGGCTGCGACCTAACAAATAATGCATGAATCACACGTTTTTTGAAAGGCATTTTTAATCTTAATCCACCTAAACCCAAATATGCCTCAACATGGGATGTTGCTTTTGTTTCTCATTTTTTGAAAGATCTTTCCCCTAATGTAACTCCCATTTCCGCTCAAGACTTGAAGTTGCTTACTTTAAAATATATCATTTTGTTGTCATTAAGCTCCTCAAAAAGGGCATCTGAAATTCAAAAGTTGGACATTTGCTATATAAAATTTTGCTATTCCAGCCATTAGTAAAATCAGACGCTGTGGTCCTCCTGTTTCTTTCAAAATTTTCAATTTTTTGGAATCCCATTTATGCCCCTACATTTATTTTCAACTCTATCTGGATGCAATCAAAGCGATCAGGGGCTCTCTTTCTATCCTTTATGAAACCTCATAAGGCAGTTTCCACTGTGACAATACAGTTTTGTCCCTTTTGGGCATTGAGACTACAGTTTTTAAACCACATTCGACATGCTCTGCTTCGGCTTCCAAAGCTTTTGTTCCAGGCTGCTCACTTGCTTTTATCCTCAGCCATGCTAACTGGAGTTCCCAGTTCTTAACTTTCAAGAAGTTTCATCAGAGGGATATAGATTTACCAAATTACACAAATTTTCTATTTGATAATACCATGAGCTTTAAACACCTATGCTAGTTAAGTCAAGGCATTTGAAGTAGAATACAAGATTTTGAAAGGCCTGAAAGGCTGAAGTGAAATCATTATTCTACTAAAATACGGAGACTCAACTGGGCCCTCCATTCCCATTCCTTCAAGGGTTTTCTCGTTTTTAACCATACATTTTTGTAGAACAAGGGGCAACAAGCTTTGCAAAATCTTATATTTTGCATTTAGTTTAGTTGTATTTCTGAAAATGATTTTAACCCTACATTGTATAGGTTATCAAATGTAATTTTGGACAATATTTATAAATGAAGCAGGTAAATCATAGTTGTAGTATTTTACAAAATTATAGAAATAGAGACAGTAGCTTAATTAACTTTGCACATGTAAAAAATTCCAATGCATAAATTTAGTATATTGCAATGGATTATTTTTTACATATTTTTATCAGTGTATGATATTTGAATGCATGAAAATGGTAAATTATAGATAACATGTTTTACAAATATTATTTTACAAACATTTTGAAATTAATACTGTATTAACACAGATCATGGGATGTGTGTCAATAGTAAATTCTGGTAGACATATTTTTTAGGAATATTTCGAAATGAATACCCTATTGATACAGTAGCTGTATTTTGAAAATGATTTTAACCCTACACATACACAAATCTATAATTTCTATGCAAGCAATTATAGCTGTCATATTTTTCTGATATATCGAAGTGAATACCAAAATAACCATATTTTAGAAACATATTAAAGTTGATAATTTTATCCCTATACCTTTCAGATTATCAAATCTGCGAGAACAGTGTATCAGATTTGAGATTTGTACATTTATTAGGGTAAATCATAGTTATCACAAAATAATTGTGATTTGATATTACATATATTTTCACTGTAAAAATGTGTACATCAAACATTCTAGTCTGGAAAGATTTTCATGATTTTCATCAACCATTTGAATGCATGTGCATTTGTTATGTTCAAAGTTCCAAATGAAAATCCTTCAATGTAGAGTTGCCAGTTTCATAGCTACAAATGCAGCTACAGCTAATGTGTTAGGTAAGTCTCAAGAATAATTAACTAAATAATGTCGACCTATATATTTGTGGCTAATTGTCATATATCTACATTAACATTTCAGTTCGATCAAAATGTTGCATGGTTCAAAGTTTACATTGACATGAAAACAGCTGGTTATAAGTTTCTATCATGACAAATGCAGTTTTTCTTGCAAAATAAATGAAAGGGTAATACTGTATATTTATCAAAGTTCAAATTACAGATACATAATACAGCTATAAATGTTTGCAAAGTCTGATCACCTGTGATTGGACAAGTATTACAAGAATGCATACTTTGACCTTTTACTCTTAATCTTGTAAACTAAAAAGTTTTTGTGTATCCTTATTTAGTTTCTATCAGATATAGAAGAGGTACAATCATCCTCTATTTCCATGTTTATGTGTAGCAATACAAAATTTTCACATATCAATATTGAGCAAAACAATTTTATTGGTATAATTTTTGTATGTATAAATGCAACAAGTCCTAAATCCAAGTTGATGTTATTTCAGTACAACATGCCTGCTACAAAGCTCTAAAGATTCAGAAAACATTCTCACAGGTTGGAAAATACAAGGCTATAGTTTGTTTTTTTAAATGCTTCCAATTTGAAAAGTGATCGAAGTCAGTGTTGTCATCAGAATCATTAACACTTTTACAGTAAGGGTTTTCATTCAAAAAATTGTTAGACGTTATTTGACCATAATCACAAATTTTCAGTACTTATATGATCTATGGTTCAGCAGAAAATCCTAAAAATATGAAACACTAATTGCTTCTCACTTTCATTATTTAGAAGCGTTTAAAGAAGAACAGACTATAGTTTAGGGTATAAAATTTTTTGTCAAGAGCAATAACAATGCATAAAATTTAGAATTCATTGATATGACAGAGTGGAAAAATTATTGTTTAATTGAAGTGGTAAAACAATGGACTTAACACCGATTTAACAACTGTAGTAATTGAATTTTTTACTTTAAGGAAGTTTGGACATGGTCAAATTCTAAAGAAAAAATTGATATGATAATAATCAAAGTGATCTATAACATTTCAAAATTCATGTTACACTATGAAAATTTGGAATCAAACATTGAAAAAAAACCGTTTATCTTTGGATATTTCTAACAAAAACTCTGATCCTACTCACAACAACTCTATTCCCAAAATAAAAGACCTGTGGTTCAATGATATTTTTAGCAGAGAAATGATATTTATTATTATATGCAGCAAATTTGTTTTACAAAATCTTAACTTAATTAATTTACTTTGTAGCCATGTCTACATTTCTGTAATGTTCCAACAGCTGAGGAACAATGAGAAAATTTTAGCTATAGACTATAAATTCTTTATAAGCATATAAAGTCCATGAAAACAATATTTCAAATTTTGTTGTCTTTCAGAATTCATGCACTGAATATCATAATTCCCATCATTTGGGAAGCAGTTGGTGCATATTTTATTAAACAAAATCACACCAGTCATGCATCTTTTATTGCACCTAGCTGAGAGGGAACATTTTTGGAAAATACTTCTCTTTGTTATAGAGGAGATCACTTTCAAAACTACTGTCAATTTAATTCTGTTTTGTTTTGCTCAACAGTGTGACCCCCTTGTTTAATACTTTAAGCACAAGTCAGGCAAATTATGTGTAAGCATTACTGAATGGTCTTGAAAATTTTGCAAATATGTGAAAATTATAAAAAATGCTCAATTTTATGCATACACAATCAGTTTGAAGGTGTAACAGATTTACAAGTTTCAGAATTTTACACATAAAATTTGCAAAGTTTTGTAAAATCAATTAAATTTTTAGGTTGAAAAAAACTTGAGAATTTCAAGGTTTTATACACAAAAATTTTTTAAAATGGGTAAAATTGTAAAATTTGTAAATTTGAAGATCTTTAGGTTTGGAGTTGCTACCCATTTCTTTTGCTTTTACTATCAATTATATAACATACAGCTAAGTAGTCACTATGGGCATATTTTGTGATGTCAAATGTAGTGTAGTCGACTAACTACAGTATGATCACATACAAACTGTGCTTCATATTATTTGGTCTCCTCATCATTTTTACTTACAAGTCAGACAAATATCAACCATTACTGACGAGTTTTGACCATTTAGTACATATACATGCAGTTTGAAAAGGAACTATGGTCTCCCTAGTACTGAGTGGGATTTTTTTTGGAAGACCTTAGCTTAATGGTGGGAAGGTCATTTTTACATTAAAATTTTGAAATGGCTCTACTAAATTTTTTAAGTGACAGGTCAACCATTGGAGTGTAAAAATTTTAAAATTGTATAGTAATAAGCTACCATATAGACAATCTTCAATAGTTTTCATAGAAATTAATTTGATAGTATTTTGGCTTGTTGTAGTTGTATGGCCAGTCTTGCATGCTACATCATTCTTGAACATTTTGAATGTTTGGTGATATGGTAGGTTGGATGTTGACCCTATAATCTAAAACAATTCATATTGATAATTTTATTCTTTGCTGGATGGTCGGTTTGTCCTGTGAGCTGCATGAATTTTGAAAATTTTCAGCATATGGTAGATTGTATGAGAACAGCATTTAGTAGATAGTATGTAGATTGTTGGTGAGGCCTCTCCTAATTTGGGGCCTGATGTGTGTAATTTTTGAGAGACTTCCTCTGCCTGTGGAGGAAGTATTTGGCACACTATATTTTTTTAAATTTGTAATCGAAACGTAGGTAATTTGACACCATCCAGTACATCAGCAGTTGATCATCTGGTGTACAATAATTCTTTTGGATAGTTTTATTCTTTGCCAGGACGTTGGTTTGTCCTGCATCTTTCTTGAAAAAGTCCAATGCTTGGCTAAAATTGTCCAAAAATTTTTAAAAGTAAAGCTATAGATTTGTAGAGTATGAGCATAGAATCTAACAATCTAATGGTTTTACACACTTTTACAAAATTTTTATAAAAAATTTTGTTGGGACACAGTTTAGTAAAACTATGGACTGTTAGATTCTAAGAGTCACATCAAAAATTTCTGGAGGAGACATGTCTTCAATTTTAACGTTGGAGTCGACCAAGGTACATTGGGGTCGAATTTTACCCATTGAACCTTTAGGCATACTCTCTACACCCCTGTATCGCCCTGCACACTTGAAAAAGTTCTGATCGTATTACATCTTTGACTATACCTTATACACCACCTATATTGCCCTGCACATTGTAGGAATTTGGATCCTGGACTATACTTTCTACATGCCCTGTATCGCCCAACACAGTTAACGTGGTATACTTCGATGAATATGTTTTGTACAGAAGTATCTTTTGTGTACCCTCTGTATAGGCCTGTATAATCACTCATAAAGCGTATGATTTCAACTGCACTCTGATTTCTACTCTTTTATCAATATAGCTCAGGTGGTCATACAGTTAGACCACAGAGGCTATCAGTTTTGCTCGGAAAACACAATGCTAGTGGACCAGAAGAAAGTGAAGAAAGATTTGGGGTCATCAATGTAGTGATTCATCCAAAATATAGACAAATGTCTTATAACCAAACATATGATATTGGCATGCTCAAGCTCGAAACACCAGTCAAGTTCAACAAATTCATATGGCCTATACCTCTCTCAAATGTAATTTCCAATGATGTTGCCTCATGCTCATTGGCTGGCTGGTCAGAAGGAGACAATGGCCTCGACGCAGGTAAGCTTTCCGGAAATGTGACAAATACAGGATGTAACAAAATTTTCAGAGCTGATTTTTTATCAAGCTATTTTGAGAGTGTCATAGTTAATCAGAAGTACTACTCGCATTTCTGATTTTCTAAAAAAGAGAAAGAATAAATCTAGCAAAAATTACAACTGAAACAAACTGCAAAATATCATTTTTTTGTGCATTTCAATGGATTAGTTATTGAAATAAAATCTTATGTTGAATAGGCCTTGATGGAAAGCTAGAGAAAAACTGTAAAATATTAAGCATAGCGCAGAGAACCTACCCCATTATGATGAAATGGCTGTGTCGTTAGGGCTATCTATTTCGGATCACATGTAGTTATGCGACTTGGGTTTGACTTCTGGGTGATTAAGTATATTTTATCTTTCGCCCTCTTTTTTCTTTTTTTTCCTTTTTTCTTCTCTTTTTTTTTTGTCTTTTTTCTTTTTTGTCCTTTTTTTCTTTTTCCTATTTTTTTCCTTCTTCTCCCTTGTGCCCAGGTTTGCATAACTTTCATATTTGAATATAGGCTTCTGATGTATCAGACAGCAGCTGACTTCAGTTAGACATAAATGTTGTTTGATCATTGGCTATAGTGGCTCTCATTGTAAAACAGACATTCTAAATCTTAATTCTTGCAACTAAGACTATGAAAGAAAAACATAAGAAATAAAGTTACCTGCATGAAGAATCCAACTCAGCATCAGAACGACAGGCAGCACAAAAAAACTGTTATTACCATACGGCTATTTCTCCCTCTAGGATGGTTACAACGAACTATGTTTTGTATCATACACTTTGTTATTGAATTGACACTCCATTCAGACCTATGGGTACCTACGATTGTCTGCCAATAATAAATTGAGTAAAATGCTCATAGCATCCTAAATTCCAGTCGTCAATTTTATTCTCAAATAGTTTTTCAGGTTATTGGGGACCGAACACTGTGCTACGAAAATTGAATTTTCTCACTGGAAAAAAAATCAAGTATGATGGCGCACTTTATTATAACGAAAGTGAAGCACATGGTGTTAGCCAGGTAACTCAAGGCTCTGTCATACTTCACTGCGCAATGCCTTGTTATACTTTGCCATGCGGGGTACCACGGCACTGCGCCCCATGGCGCCACTTTTTCACTATCGAATTTTGCTCTCTGAATGAGAAGGTTCTCGAAAAATTTGCAAGCACCCGTGTTTTTTATCCGTTTTGGAGCTGCCAACTCCATTTGGTTTATTGCTAAGGCAACATCAGGCCGTAGAAACATGTTTACATCTACTCTGCATATTAATCATTTTTCGACATTCATATCTCCTCTGCGAATTATGTAATCACAACACAACCTATAATCTCTTTTTCTGGAAATGCTTATGAATAATAAAGTAGAAAGCAAGTATCATTTTATATTTCTATAATTTCTTGAGTCTGCTCAACTAATCCTCACAAATTTTTTAGGCCAAAAATCCTGTAGTAAACGATTTGTGTAAATGAATTCGAGGGTAGTCCATTTTTTTGTGCATCTTTCATTTTACAAACATTTTATTGAAACGACCTATCCATATTTGATATAATCCTGCTGAAAATCTATTCCTGAAAACGTCATTAATAATACCTTTGGTATAAAATTACAGGAAAAACTTCACTGGGAAAATTTCTGAGTGCATTCTCTCTAAACGAAGTATACTTGATTCAAAGAAGTAGCGTTGAAACTTCAAAAATTGCTGTTCAAGCAAATAATTTCACATATTGTACTTATGTAGGTTGAGAAATATACAGATTGGATGTTAGAAGACCTTTCTTTTCGTTATAACAAACGGAAAAAAATTTCTATCCCAACCTCTGTGCTGGCTGAGTCCCCACAGAATTTCTATGCTGTGCATTAATGATTAAGAGGCAAGGTAAAATAATATCTGAAAAGTGTCATAATTAATTATTCATGTAAAAAATGTGATTGAACTGCATGCATAGATGTTATAGTATGCATCAATATGTTATAGCGACGATATACTGTGTACACCTTTATAACACATGAGTTGTTCGAAAGTTTCGTTTGAGTTAAACTTTGAGAAAGGCAAAATCAGAAAAATCTTTTCACACTTCAGGCCGCACCAGGTGGTGCCGCGTGGCAATGCGCGGCGCTGCTGCATGACACAGCCTTTACATTCAAAAGCCCAACAATACTCCCTGGCTTCACGCGGTAGTGCACGTGGCTTTCTTATCCAAGACCATTAATAGTGCAAAATACAATCAGATGAATTTTGTAAAGTACCTGCTCGTTTTTCGTGAAAAATTTGAGATAGCTGCATTGAAACATTCAAGGGTCTTTAGATCAACCTAGCACTATTATCAAGGGCAATAACCTAAAATAAAAGTTGTCTTGAATTTTATAGATGTTGTTCAGTTTATGAGGCTGATTATCACGAAAACAATCATTCTACACAAAAATCATCTTGACGATGCCATGGGCACGTTAAGTTGCGAAAATTTTCATAAAATTGCATAAATGGTTGATGTTGCATTTTCATGAGCAGTTCTGTCAATTTGAACAATACTTTGTTCAATTTTTCTTTAAATGATGGTGCAGATTTAAATATCATATCCACGACAAAAAATCGTTCTTTTCAACTTTTTTATGAACTAAAGAACTGAGAAATTTAAAGCTCCACCTGTTAAAATTTTGCACAGTGTGGCATACCGTAACCCGAATATATTCGGGCTGAACTCCAAAATTGGCCAGCTTAAAGAGCAGCCATATGGTCTTCAATGAGCCAAAAATAAAGAAAATAAAATAACCGTCTATTCGACTATTGTGTTCGACGTACAGCTATAAACAAATTTATTCTCTCAAGATACCCGAAGTCTACTTATCACAAGTGTTCGTTGGAACTATTCAACAAAATAGCATCGTTCACAGTTTCTGTTTTTGAAGAAAGTTTTGAAGAAAGAGCACTTTTTGCTTTTTGAAGAAAGAGCACTTTTTGAAATGTGAAGAAAGCGCACTTTTTGCCGGATTGCAGATGAGAAAATATTTCACCCATCCCCATCGCTCCCGCCCTGCTTTCAAAAGAGTCATACTGTTGCCATGGGAGAGCGAGTAGAATGGGGGAAAGCAGGAACCAGATTGAATACCCTTAAATTAGGCATGACTGAATCAGGAGCTTATTAAGGGCATTTTTGTTTGCTTTACCCTGTTGTCCTATTTGCAGATGGTGCCCAATGACTGTAGATTGTAATTAAGGCCCTATTGCACTAAAGGGGTCTAAGCTCGAGCTCAAGATAATCAGGAACAAAAAGCCGACTCGGTTTGATCTCAAGTTTCGTCTCGATGTCATCAGAACTATAATGAATCCAATGTCGAGATTATCCTCAGCTCGAGCTGTCGGGTTGCACTAACATTTATTTGTTATCGCAAAACATTTATTTGTTATCTCTAAAGCAGATAATTAAAAAATTTTCTGCAATTCCGAAACTCGAAATCAAACCTCAGTATTAGTTAATCCTGGAATGAGTATTGTTTGGGCGCGGGAAGAAATAATCTCGACATTGCGATTAGCTCAAAGTGGGGATCAGCAATTTAATCCTGATGTTGAGATTATCCTCATGTTGGGCTAGTGCAACTAACCTCAGGTTTCTTTATAGATCTGAAAATGACTATAACATGCCTCATCAGTTTTAAATCGGTCGGGAGTTAGAATGCTGTTGGTTTACCATTTCTATACATTTGAGTGAAGTCAGCCATCAACATCATTGCATATAATTTTCATTTAGAAAATATTTACAATTGCTGATGCTAGGGGAAGAACAAAATGCAAGATTCTGCAGATTATTCTTTTTCACAGACATGAAAAATTTTTTGATGAGAAAGAATGAAAATTCAATATTAAAAAAGTGAATTTTTTCTAACTTTAACCCAGGTTCTCAAAAATCTAGTTAACTCCTTTTTCTAGCTTGGAAACTATGTGAGCAAGTATATTCTTTTTTTCTGCCCATCGGGGCATTTGCTAATAAAGAAGAAGAAGAAAATAATCTGGAACATTTTAATTTAACAGAATATTTTTTTTTGAAATTTCTTAATGTTTCATTATCGTGAAAATTTGTTTTTTGTGTAAAATGATTGCCTCATGATCAGCTTAAAAAACTCAAGAACATATCTAAAATTCAGGGCAATTTTTTTAGGTTATCGGGCATCGCAGTGATCCTTGCAGAAAGTGGCTCTAAAAATCTGCCTACGTTATCTTCTACCACTACTTGGGCTGGAAAGTGTTTCTATTGATGAAAAATCGTAGGTAGAAAAAATAGCCATTGAAAAGAAGACACTAGTTTATTAGAAAATGCCCCGATAAGGCAGAAAAAAGAAGAATATACTTGCTAGGATAGTCGCCAAGCTAGAAGAAGAAGTGGACAAGATTTTTGAGAACTTGGGTTGGAGTTGAAAAAAATTCATTTTCGTTATATTGGATTTTCATTCTTTCTCAAAAAAAATTTCCATGTCTGTGAAAATGTATACTCTGCAGCATCGTGCATTTTGTCCTTTCACTGGCATTAACTACAGTAAAATTTTTCTATATGAAAATTATATGCACATGACTTCAAATGTAAAGAAATGGTAAACCAGTAGCGTTCTAACTCCCGACTGCTTCAAAACTTCTGCTTCTCACACTAGCTGAAAAATTGTGAGGGAGGCGTACTATAGTTATAATCTCGACATTGAGCTCGTTAGAATGCTGATGACATTCAAATCATACCGAACTTTAGATCGAACCGAGTCACCTTTTTGCTCGAGAAAATCTTGAGCTCGAGCATAGACCAATTTAGTGCGACTGGGCCTTGGTTAGTTATGGAGTGAATTCTATACGATGTGTTAAATAAATGAGTCAGTTAAACGTATCTTACACAATCGATTTAGTTCCAAGAAGACTTTGTGCTGTCGCCTTTTCTAAAAAACTGGGTGGGATTTTATATGTCACTTTCCCAGAGTTGATTCCTGTTTTATTGACACTAAATTTAGAAAAAAAGCTCAGCGCAGTTGGAAGCACACATGTGTGATGGAAGACATTAGCGGTACAAACTACCCCAAGGGTTTTGAAAATTGGAAATTTGTTATTAAAAAAAAATTTTGGCCAACTTTTTTTTGAATTTTTCGTCTTAAAAAACGCCAAAAAACCCAAATCCACTCCTGTACCCTCCTCAAAAATTCAGATGCACATGTTTGGTCGGAAAGTGTGTTGATGCACTCAGCTGCAGAATATACTTTTTCACAGACAAAGAAAATTTTTTTTGGAAAAGAATGAAATTCCAAAATGGCGAAAGTGAATTTTTTTAACTTTAACCCAAGTTCACAACAATCTTGTCCACTTCCCTCTCTAGCTTGGCAACTATCCAAGCAAGTATATTCTCCTTTTTTCTGCCCGATCGGGGCATTTTCTAATAAACTAGTCCACCTGTTTTCAGTGGGCCTCAGCCATGCACGAAAACCTTCGTAGAAGCACATTGAAGTTCTAAATTTGGTCATCTTCACATAAAAGAAACAATAAAAAAACAATCTTAAAGCTACGAATTCTGACTTTCAATAAAAGCGAAAGATGTGTGCATAGAACTTAAAACATGTTGTAAACATAGTGTAAAAGGAGCATTTCCATTGAATTCCCCATGATCAGGCACCCGTCAACCAAAAACCCGCAGAAATACCTTTGTTTACATACAGAACAATTTTTTTATGTGAAGTGATTTCGTTCATTGAATTCCTCATGGTCCGAAACTCCTTGCCACAAATTATGACGAAAATACGCTTGTTTACACTCAAGATAATTTTTCGTGTAGAATGACCGCGTCCATTGAATTCCCAATAGTCAATTACCCTTTCCTCAATAAAGTCATGGGAGTACCTTCATTTACATTAATGATTTTTTTGCGTAAAGTGACTACATTCATTGAATTCTCTTCGGTCAAAAAACCCTTATACAAAAAATCACGAAAATACGCTTGGTTACACCTGGGATAACTTTTCGTGTAATGTGTTCGCATTCATTAAATTTCCCGTGGTCGTAAACTCCTTCCACAAAATTATCAGGAAAATACGTTTGTTCACACCCCAAATAATTTTTTGTGTAAAGTGATCGCGTACATCGAATTCGCAATGGTCGAAAACTTCTTCCTCCAAAAAGTCACGGGATTACCTTCATTTACATTAATAATTTTTTGTGTAAAGGGACCGCATCCAGTGAATTCGCTTCGGTCGAAGACTCCTTCTTCCAAAAAATCACGGAAGTACGCTTAATAACACCCGGGATAATTTTTGTGTAAAGTGATCGCATTCATTAAATTCCCCGCGGTCGAAAACCCCTCCCAGAAAATTATCACGAAAATATGCTTGTTTGCACCCGGAATAATTTTTCATGTAAAGTGACCACGTCCATCGAATCCCCAATGGTCGAAAACCCCTTCCTTCAAATAGTCACGAGAGTACCCTCATTTACATCAATGATAATTTTTTTGGGTAAAGTTACCACGTCCATTGAACTCGCTTCGGTCGAAAACACTAAAACTAAAAATCCGGATAACGCTACTGGTTCAATTGAAACTGCAAAAAATCCGGGCATCAATGGTGCAAAAATAATTTTTTTGAAGCTGTAAGTTTAAATTACAAAATTGTCATATTTCGCGGTTCCCGGTACTTTGGACAACCACATAATTAAAGCGAGGCCATATATTAAAAAAATAAAAAATCGAATTTGAGATTGCACCCCCAAGATGCTTAGGCCTAAGTATGGAGGTTGGATATGGCACAGGCTTTGCTGGGCATGGTTGAACTGGGGACCCATAAAAAGTGCGTTTTTTGCATGTTTTTGGGGCCCCACCGAGCACCACTTGCTGATAGAGGCAAAATGACAAAAGGCGCCCCATAGTTTGCTCGTATGCCCGAAATTATGAAAAAACCCGAAGACTCTAGCTCTAACCGTTTTGGCTCTAGAAGGGGGGGACATGAAATTTGGGGGCCAAGTATATTATAGATTGACGCTATCGTGCCAGCTTTGATATCCTTTATTGACCGCAACAGTGAAACACACTGTGATGCCATAAATATTTTACCAACGTCATCTCATATGAATGACTCAGATGACCTATACTCCATCCATTTTGAAATGATCGATGATTGCTGCACTGATCATTTCAGCAAGTCGAGCTTGTCTCCAGAAATTGTTTCTCTGAGAGTTTTTGTAGTGTTATTTCTTGAAATAATAGTTTGGATGTATAACTAATGTAAATATTTGAGGCACTGCAGAAAAGGCTATGTTTATTTTTAGGTTCATTTTGGGACGATGCAACAGTTATTAGACATCTGAAAACAACCGACAGAGTCATCCTTGCATGTGGTAGATTGCTTTTGAAGAACAACACAAAAAATTCTTTTTCATAGCTCAAAATTGTTTGATCAGGTCGTAAAGCAGTATGAGGGTTTTCAGAAAAATTGACGCTTCCTAAAATTTTAATTCGTATCATGAGGACTAAATTATTAAAATTTAAATTAATTAATTTATCATGAGGACTAATGATTAAAATTTAAAATACGACTTTGGCAACAATAACTACATTTTATGATAAAGTCTCAGCAAGTTTCCATTTGAATGACTGTTCAACATCATTTTAATGTGAATATGTTGTTCTTGAGATCAATTATCAAGTAATGATACATGAAAAATAATTAATCACTAGTCTGAATTTAAGCCTTTTTAATCGATCGGTAGATCTTGAACATTGCTGGAATTCTGCTAATAATTCGATTTTCTGATTATTTGAAGAAAATTTGAAGAAAAATTGGCCTACATTGTGGTAGAAAATTCTACCTGTTGTGGAATGGATACTTACATCAATCTCAAGAATACCTTTTCTACCTTGGTAGCTTTTTGCAGGCTCCAAATAGGAAAACTATCAGCATACGCCTGATTTTATGAATAGAACATCAGATTCCAGTTTTGCTTTGACTGTCGCTAATATCACAGTTTCAGTTTCCGTGTCAGTTTTGAAAAAGCGATATAGTTAGCGTTCTGGGTTCAACTATTTGGTTTTGAAATGTGATAGTAGGACTATATTTGATATATCCCCTTCACTTATAATCTAAGCGCTGTTAACTACAGGTCTCATGGAGGCTACACTACAGTTTTGCATGAGAGACGTGGAACATAAATTGATGTTCAGGTAGAAGAGAAGCATTTGACATTCATGAACACTTTTTTTCTGCAAAATACACTAAATTTCAATTCGCTCCATGGGATTTTCGCCCGGAAAAGCTTTCCGGGACGTTTGTGGATCTCATTGATTGATAATAGATGGAACCAAATCCAAGTGCACATATGTTCACACAAATTATAGAAGACTGTTTATTTTCCAAACTTCCTTGGAAGCACTACCTGATTATATTGTCCTTTTTTCCAGGGAGACTCAGGAACTGCCGTAATCTGCCAGGCCGGAAATCAAACTGTTATTCAAGGCGTTTTGCACAAATCTAACTTTGATTTCGTAACTGAATTGTTTCGTGTGTATTTCGCCGACATATATGTACTTATGTCATGGATTGACGATACTTTCAAACACATTGACACGTTACGCATGTACCACGAGAAACTTGATTATTATAGATGGATTAGCTCCAATGTAAAAAAGTCTGATGAAGACTTGAAACAGACGATAGAAGATTCCACGGGCTATCAGGTTCCAACAAAGTTTGACACAATTCTTATGTTCCCACAACGTAACAGAAGCGAGTTCATTAACTTGTGGTTCACATTGAACATCTCTGAGGAGATATATACTCAAGGCGAACGATTTGGTGTCCAAGGAACCTTTGGATTTTCCACCGAGAACAGCGTATACGATTGCACGGTTATCTGCTATTTGGAAAATAAGCACGGTTCTTGTTCTTACGTTGCAGAACTCAATCGATGTTACTTCTCAGATGCTATTTCATACGAAAACAAATTCCTTTTGAAAATCACGCACGTTGTTAATATTCGAATTGGAGAAGTAAAGGATAGAGGTTAGTAGATTCGAATGACCCTTGCTCCTGTCCTTCTGATTCATTGTTTTTTTCTGCAACGGTTTTTCTGCATAGTGCAGAAAAGCCAAAAAAAGTTTCTGCACTACGTTTTTCTCCTGTTACCACTGTTTTTCCCCCGGGTCTTTTGCCTAAATGGGGGAAAGAGTCGAAATTTTTTACCCCATTTTCCGGAAGTCGTTTTTCGCTTAAATGCTCATAGATGCTTTAATTATGTATTTTTGAGCTTTTTCAGACCTTCTGCTGCTTTTTAGAGCGTTAATTAATTGAAATTGCGGAAACATTTGGAATTTTTGAGTTTGATTGAAGTCTAATCTACAAGCACTGTGGATCAAGTTTTCCAGCAAACTATCCAAGAGCATAATGACTTTGAAATACATGAGAAATTGACGGTTAAGTCCTCTATGATGACAAGTGAGAGCCGAAAAAAGATACCAATCTTTCCGGCGTGAAGCACCAGAAAATTTTTTTTGCGTGTTGACATATTCTGCGTTTCTTTTTTTCTTTTCAAATTTTCTGAACATTCATTTCAAGAATTACACTCGAATTTTGTGTTCATAAGTCGTAATTTCTAGAAATTTATATTTGAAAAATTTTAAAACCAGTAATTTACTCATGAACTTGGCCGAAAAGATATGAGTAAGAAGAGTAGAAATTTCTGAAAACTACTTCCAATGAAGCTTTTGGATTGATTTTACGTTAAGAAAGGAATAATCGCTCCAAAAAGTTTACCGATTTGACGTATTGATCCTTCTCAAAAAATGTGTCAAGGAAAAAATGTCAAGATAAAATTTGGATTACCAATTAAAACATGAGATAATACGTTTAAGATGATGAAAACTATTGAAGATTAAATTATAAGTGAAGGTAGACATGCTAGAAGCCGCGCCTGAGCTATAGGAAATAAATAATAATGCTTATTAAAATTAATATTAAAATTTTGAGATTACGACGTTCTAAAATGCACCAAAATGCATCTTTTCTGTACCCGATGGGATTAAACACATGGCTAAAAAAATCTGCACCAGTGCAGAAATTAAAAAAAAAATTCTGCACGGAGCGTAAAAAGTCTGCACTGTTCAGAAAAAAACGCTGTTCCGATTTTTTTTATCGAACAGCATTGTCCCGCTCTGCGGTCTACTATGAGATCTGTCATACTGTTGCATTTTGCCCCTCCATTCGAAATTGGTGCGTTTAACACAAGCATTGTTGATTAGGATCTATAAGGCTCAGGCTCAGGCATTTCCTCAGGCTTTGGCATTAACAATAATGTCGTATGCATAGCTGTACTCATGATTTCTGTGCGATTATTTGTCTTCTATATATGCTATTTTCACAACACTATCTTTAACATTACCTGTTTTATAACATTGACGCGCACTGTTAAATTGTGTCCTGCTTTGAAACATTCCACAATTCTTAGTTATTCACAGTTACACATACTGCAGAAGTGGGTCGCTTCACGGCATGACACAATGCGCTAAAAAATAATGAATCATGTCAGACTGGTGTGCATCACTCTGCTCGACACAATGCAGTGATTCCAAATGGTGATCGTGCCCCAACTCCGCCACCGTCCCAACACCGCCAACGTCCCATCTCCGCCACCGTCCCAACTCCACCACTATCGTGTCCCAACACCGCCACTGTCCTAACTCCGCCACCGTCCCAACTCCGCCACTGTCCCAACTCCGCCACTTTCTTCTCCTAACTTTTGCAATCTTTCAAAAAGTTTGTTTTTTGTAACAAAGTTTTTTTTTACTTAACAACATGACATTGCTAATTCATAGGATGGCAAAAACTGATATTATCATTAAAGCAATAAATACATGGTATATCTATATAATCTTCGTTTGTATAGTCGTACTTAACTATACAAACGAGTTTACCGAAATAACCAAAAATAGAACAACGAGCGTGAGACCGGAATTTACTTCATTTGCATATCACCAAAATAACTGTGTGCTTTGCACATTAAAATACAAACATACGGATCTGTTTTCATTTCTTGTTGTCAATTGATTCGAATTTGTGTAATCAAATCATGGGTGACTTTGATCCTATTGAAAATTTTATGAATCAGGAATTAAAGAGTAATTTAGTGATAATTGCGGCACGTAATGATCCAGATTTGTATTTTCTGTTCCGGAAGAAAAGTTCTAAACGTTTGTCAAAGAATGAAACATCGCATTATTATGTGTGCATGTTCTGCTCTGAAGATGGAAATGCTGGATCGGCGAGAACTACTGTTCGAAATGGAAGATTCATATCGGATCCTTGTATTGGACATTTGCCAGTTTGTGTTCCGAAATCGAAAAGTGCAATCGAGGGCTTAAAACTAACACGAGAGGCTAAACAAAGATGTTCAAGTGAAGGGGTAGCCCCATTACGGTGAGATACGAATTTTGATGAATCGTATCGTATATTTAATAATATAAGAAAAATGGAGGCTTTCTAAATATTTCTGTGAAAAATATGACTGTGAAGTATTTTATCAAATTATCGGGTCACAATAGCATTTAGCCACTTGCTTGTGAGTAAATATATTCAGAATTCACTGAACAGCAGCTAAAATTGTACCTCGGTCGCGACCGCATGCAATTAAGGGTTAAGTTTAACGCGTTACAAAAAATAAACTTTTTGAAAGATTGCGAAAGTTAGGACAAGAAAGTGGTGGAGTTGGGACGGTGGCGGAGTTGGGATGGTGGCAGTGTTGGGACGGTGGCGGTGTTGGGAAGGGCCCAAATGGTGGTCCACAAAAGAGACCTTAATTGAACCTGTGATGTCATCAATTTCACATTCTGTTCTCTGCGCCTCACTCTGGAATTTTTCCGCGCATTGTCATAATAAATGCTATTCCTTCTGATATCCAATGTCAAAGTGAATTAATGAGTTGAAGAAAATTAGTGGATGTTTTTGGTTCTGTAGATCATATTTTTTCATTCAATTAGACTTTTCAAAGACACTCTTCTATTTTTCCAAACAAATTCCTGAATATCCATAGATTCCCTTGAACTGTTCTCTAAATCTATCTTTGGTTTAAATCAGAGTTCGGGTGTGAAGATTTTCTGCATATAATTTGTCCGTATTACCGAAATCTTCATAATCGGATGCATGAAATAAAAGCAGAATGATACTAAATCTTCAACAGTAGGCATTATTGAACATGATACCATGATATCATTATTCATTCTAGTATTCGTGTATTCATGTTGGCCTAATGCAATCCTTTTTAGATCTGAGCGATGCTAAATTGTTCATGGGCAACAAAGTGCCTACCCTGAATATTATTGGTCAGAACGACGATTTTGGCCCCATGATGTGGGACGTCAGTGTGACGACTAAAGGCTCAGCAAGGCATCATTGTGAAGGTTTACTCCGATCCACAAATGGTGTGAACTATGACGATCTGGATCTGTCCGGAGAATGTTTGCAATATTTCAAGTATGTGAATATAAGGGGGAACGGAATTGTATCTCTATATCAAAAACAGACTTTTTAGAAATTGTGTTATTAAAACAATGTTGAAAATAATGTTTTCTGACATTGAATGTATAAGTCACGCCAAGTAACACTTTATGAAAAAAAGTAATATTCAATTATTTACTGTAAATAGTACACCAAAAGAGAGCTTATTCTCTCCTCTACAAAATGAATATTCATTCACCAAATAAGATCGACCCGATCTTGAAATATCGCTTAGCTAGCAAGACCACTGAAAAATGCCAAAAAATCATCAATTTTCAAACTTTGGCATACTGTAGCGGCGCGAATTTTCGTTTACAAGCAAAACGAATGGTACCTGGTTTTGTTTGTACAATTCAAACGCGGTTAAAATTTCTTTCTTACTCAAAGCCACTCCACACCTGAAGTACAAAAAAAGTGTCCTCAAGCCACATCAGCTGACTCCTCACCTAAAAGAAGACACTGAGCACTCTATTTGTTGCAACTGAGTACAAATTACAAGCAAAACGAATGGTACCATGGAACTCAGCGCACGAAACTACCCAAATTATCTGATTTTGAGGTATGATTAAATTTCAACTTATCATAGGGGAAGTAGAACCTCTCAGAAATCGTGTCTTAACAAGCTAAAAATTGATTTTTCGACTCCCGATGGAAAAATGAGTGCAACGTTGTTTTTCTTGCATCCCCAGAGTGAAAATGCAGTACATAAGCTATCATTTCTTTTTTCAATCCTCACATGAATACACTGAAGTTTTCGACGAAGTTTAGGTTGAGAGAACAAAGCTTAGGAGCTCGGCAATCCTGCTGATATTATGAGCTTCCAGGAACATTGTAAAAGCAATATTTCTATTTTTCGACTCATTATGCAGCTAAACATATACATAAGTTTCATAAACCGATGGCTTGAAAGCACAAATCAAGAGTTTCGTGGACAATCGGCAAGTTAGAAAAGTCTAGATATATCTCAAGATTGAGTGATTGAGTGGAAGTATAGCTTAACTTCAAGGCACGAAGTGGAAAGCACTGGGATCACATAAATTCGCTGTGATCAAATAGAAAACGTCGGAAAATGTTGGCGTGTTGCATTTCTGAAATGCAGGAAAGCACAGTTTTTCAATATTCGACTCGCAAATTTTTGTTTGTACACATTCAAACGCGGTTAAAATTTCTTTCTTACTCAGAGCCTTCCACACTTGAGGTACAGAAAAAGTGTCCTCGAGCCACATCAGCTGACTCCTCACCTAAAAAAGACACTGAGCCCTCTATTTGTTGCAACTGAGTACAGATCAATGTATACTGTAGCCGTCTGTCGTACTTCTAAGCAATAAGTTAGAGTTGGGAGGATTTTGTGACAAAAAACCAATGGCGGATGATCTGATGAACCATCATGTAATCTCCCAGCTGAGGCCAAATATTCTCATGGTGGAAAAAGCTTTCACTATTTTTTGCAGAGAAATAAAGGTCTCTGCTTCTGAATATGTCAACGTCCGCGTCTTGCATCTATCAACCGGACTGGATCTGAAAGGTCATCTGAAAGGTGAAGCAAATAATCTAAAACTAAAGCTCAGTAAGCCGTTACCAATACCGCGAGGATTTCCTTTACTGATTGGTCATAAAAGCCAAAAACCGACGTTGCGACAATACGACTCCTTCAATGGAGCCTTTTATACTGGGGCTTTTGGCTGCCCCTGGATGGCAATTTTGCGCGAGTATGGACCTGATGGTAGAGCGTGCCCAGTACTACTAATTGATGTTCAGTATTCCTTTGGAAAAAGCGACTCCAAGCACAGATCGACTAAATTTGCATTAATGACAAAGACTTGTGAACGGAAGTAAGGAAATAATTTACTTCACCTGTCATCATTGCGAGAGGGGATCTGGGCCCTGTGGCATGAATCTTCCATCCTGAAAGGAGACTACTTATAGTTAACTCGGAATGTGACAAGTTTTTCTTTTGTATCTCTGAATGAATGGCGTAACGAAGTTGTCCCCTTTCATGAATCTACACTCTTCAATTTAGTGTGTAACAAAAGGGATTGTTGAGGAGTGAAACACAGTGTTCCTTTGTTTTTCCCCTCACATATCTACAGCTGTGTTATACGAAAAAATTTGGTCCAACAGCATAATGATTTCTACCAAATTTGTGCCTTGTGAGGTATGCATATTAGCATATAAACTTACATTTGAGAATAAACCATTTCTTCTTAAGCCTAACAAACTGCTAAGCCTAAGCTTTAAAGTAAGCCACATCAGAACATCAGATCACTCGTGGATATTTTGATCCAAAAATCAAAGAATGTTTCTTGTATAATGACAAAGCTTGCCCGAAATTTCAGCAAATAATGTCTTGGAGCGACCCAATTTTATTGTTAAGCAGCTTGGTCAATTTCATCCACACATTTGAAAACATACGTGCTGCGGCCTACTGCAGCTGATTTAACAAAAGCGTAAAGTTGCTTATAGTAGTTTTTATACTGTAGCACTGAGTAAGCTGAGTGGAAAAAATGAAAATATACAAAATGTAGGCTTGCAAACTCACTTAGGCCTTGAGGAAACCATGTAACACTTGCTAAAATACATTAATTGTGGAGCATGTCGGAAGTTATATTCTGTCGCTGTTTTCAAAATTTGCATCTTTGAGCATCACTACTTTTGAAAGGAACGTCCTACAAGAACTACATTGCTTGGGATAGATGAACTATCGCAAAGCCTATGTTTCGTATACCTTAATTTTTTCCGTTCCGGTTACTTGGAGAACAGTATAAAAACTGTCTTACAATTTTTTTGTATTAGGTACAGTAAGCATTTGCACATATGATTTTGAAGATGCCGATAAATTTGATCAAAATGCTCAACAATAAAATTGAGTCACTCCAATGATTAAAGGTGTTGAAATTTCTGGGGGTCGGCGTACACCTAAATGCAATTTTTGTAAAAGGTAAGTGAAATGGGTTATTCTAAAGTGTAAGTTTATATGCTATTATTGACGCACAGACACTACCTATGTACAGATCATTTTGTTGAGGAGCTAAAAATTTTTTCCATATAACACACCTGTGCATAATGGAATTCGAACGTCTTTCAATTAGAAAAAGCTGAAAATGGTCGAATTTGTTATGCGAAGTCATCAAAATATTTTTATCTTTTGAGAAGGCTTTTTAATTGACACTGACACTGCTCATTTATAATTTCAGTCAATGAACAAATTTCCAGCCATGAATGAAAAAAATTTCAGCCAATGATCAAAGTCTCAGATTTTATTAATAGACAAAATGGCCAAAAAAATCACACTTTTCTGCCATGATTGATGTTTTCAGCGAAATGTTTTACCCCATCATACCAATTCCAAAAATTTTTACTACTTGACCCTTCTATATAGGGAAATTTTTCTGTGAATCGAGGGACAAAAAACTTGAGTTGCACTCTGCAACAGTCTTTGTTCACTAAATTTTCAAAGTTTTTTCTCATTAAAAAGTTCCCATGGATGTTTTATTTATGTTTTTCTGAATGTTCTGCAGCCAGTTCCACGATTATTGCTCTCCGAGAGCAAGTTCACAGCAGAGATAGAGCCAGTCTTTTGGCTCGGCTGGGACAGTCTCATTAGACGGCTTTGAGTTGGCTCTGGAAATCTGTTCCACAGATGTGCTCGTGAGCTTGCTCACGAGAGCCTAAAAGAGAGCACGATTAGAGCGAAAATTGGAGCAGCACTGGGATAAAAATTCATGTCATTTTTGACACTTTAGCGCTTCCCTGATTAATTTTTTACCTCTTCAATTGGTTCAAAGCAATTTTTGCGTGCGTTTCTGTGTTTCTGCTAATTTTCTATGTGGCTGACTTTTAATCGTAGCTAGCACGTTAGTGCTACACTACAATATGTTTCGTTTTGGGCACGCCAATTTTCACGTTTAAGGCAAGATTTCTAAAAAACTATAAGACATCCAAAAGCTGAAATTTGACAACAATATGGAACTCGATGCGGGCTACAATACGGTATCACTTAGAATACTGTAGACATACTGTAGCTAAAGTTGTGAGACAAACTAGAGTACTGTTTTGCCACCTTTTCATAACTAACGATTATTCTGACCGATTAGCTCGATTGTGGTATTAATATCTTCAGTAGCGTCATATCTCGGGACCACCACGAAATTTTTTCGAAATATGCAGATGCGAACTTATTTCAGTGTAAAGAAAAATCTCAAAACTGCGACCAGTAATAACTTTGCGAATATTTAGTCTTTCCGTTGGATGCAGCTCCTCGAGTTGTACAAAATACTGACTGGCGGTTTGAAAATTTGCAGTGTAAAATTAATAATCATGGAAAATATGCAAATTTGGCCGAGTTGGGGTAGATGACCGCGCAAATATCTCGAGTTGTATAAGTCGTAGAAAGCTAATTCTTTTTTTGTTCGATAGCTGAGTAAAATGCCCAGAGTAAATCACCTTACCATCTAGTATGTGCAGTGTAAAGGAAGTGTAAACAAAGCGAAAATGTCCATTTAAAAAATTTTTTGCGATTTTCAGATCTTTTGCTGCACAATTGAAACGAGCTTCTTTTTCTGCCCCCCAGTTTTGATATTTGTTTTTTGAAAAAATGTATAGTACGTTAGAAATTTGCATAAATGTCGTTTACAAAATTTTTTTCGATTCATCGATTTTAAGTAGCGCCGTTGGAAAGAGCGTATTTTGTTGTTCCTGATGCATATTTTTGTTTTTCGAAATATCTCAACCTACCCTAAACATTTGCATAAATGATATATGCCAAAAAATGTAAAAATTAGTGGCTTTCGTACTATACTTCGAAAATACACTTTTTCAGTAAAGAATTTTTTACACCTTCCTTGCAGGAGCTTGAAAGTACGATATTTATCTGAAAGTGCCAGGAAATGGCAAAAAGGAGAATATGTTTTTCCTTTTTGCTTGTTTCACTGGCTTAAAAGTTCGATATTAGGCCTCTCCATCATTTCATTTCAGCAAAATTCTAACTGAAAAAAACTTTCCATTTTCTGAGAAACATACACGCGCCCAGTTTTTTAAAAGACAAAACGTTTTTAAGACTGCGCATGAAATTCACTTGTCTTGTAGCAATTTTTACAATCTAAATTATTACTGTATGTACAATACATACTTCGTTTTCATGATAGAACACAGGTGATGCCTCTAACTGCATGTATAAAATTCAATACAGGCTTGTACAAAAAAAAGTGCTATACTTAACAAAAACTATACAGAACAATAACCATTCTCTAATAATAGGAAGTGGCAAAAGATGAATATGTTTCTCCTTGTCCCATATTTCACTGAGCATAATACTATACTTCGTTTCCGAGAACCTGGTTGTAAACTCACCGTATTCTTGATTCACACGTATGGTTTTTTCCGAGTTTAAGACGCGGGAATTTAAATTTCTTATACGATTAATGCTAGTTTAAACTTATTTGAAACTATGCTTTAGCTAATTTTACTCGAATAATGTTCGCCAGTCTCCCAAAAATCGCCGTCAACAAAAATTTTGCTGTTTACCAGCAATTAATTTTTCGAATTTGTTTCAAATTGTGTAAATTCGTTGTCTTGCGAATCAGGAATACTGTGGGTTTACCACCTGCTTTTCGGAAACAAGGTATAGGCCACTGCATTGTATACAGTAATGAAAAATTCTAACAAAGAATGGCACATAAGTGATTACAAAGATTTCGGGTTTTTCATTAAACCACAGTTTTTTCTTCTGTAAAAATCAACTTTAATAACTGATACTGAAATTTTTCAAAGATTTATCCATTTTTGCGCAGAGGCATTTTCAGAAATGACTAAAAAACTGGGCGCGTATATGTTTCTCAGAAAATAGAAAGTTTTTTTCAGTTAGAATTTTGCTGTAATGAAATGATGGGGAGGCCTAATATCGAACTTTTAAGCCAGTGAAACAAGCAAAAAGGAAAAACATATTCTCCTCTTTGCCATTTCCTGGCATTTTCAGATAAATAAAATAAGTAGTTTAATTTTTGAATAGAAAGATTTTTGAGCAGAAAATGATGAAAAATGTCATTGTTTAGTTGAAAACGGTGAGTTCTTAACAAAAAACGGTGAAAATAACTTGATTTTTAGTAGACCATGCTAATTTTTGTACGCAAAAAGCTCAAAAATGTGAAATTTTTCACCAGAATATAATGATTTTTGAACGAAAAACAATGGAAAATATCAACTTTTGCCAGAAAATGGTGACTTGAACGAAAAATAGTGACAATTGTCGATCTTGGTTAGGAAATATCCAGATTTAGTTAAAAGTGAAAATTTATTGTGGAGTAGGGACATAATTGAACCAGAAAAACGGTTAAAATTATCATTTTTTGGCAAGAACTGTTAATTTCTGAAAAACCGTGAATAATTTTCTGCAAAAAATTCTTTTTTGGAATAAAAAATGGTCGAAAACTTTAGTTTTTGGTTAAAAAATGGTAGTTTTTGAACATACCTGTAAGAGGTCCGATCAGTTGGGGGGGGGGGGCGTAAACCCAAAATTTTGGGGTGAAGTCCCGAAATTTTCTAAATTTGGGGGAGGGGTCGAAAAACCGAAGTTGAAAAAATTCCCAAATTTTCCCAAAAGTCATTTTTCCCCCAATTTTTTCGAGTTTGGGGGGGTTGGGTATAGGGTTGATCAAGTTGGGGGTGGGGGTTCCGACATTTGTGAAGCATAAGTGAAAGTGACGAGTGGTGCGAGGGAGACGGAGAGGTGGGAGGAGGTGGAGGCATAGGTTCAGTTCGGGTTTTGTGGAAGCAAGGATTTAGTAAGTTGTGGTAAGTCTTGAACAATAATCAATAACCAAAAATAAACTATTTGCTAGTCAGACAGAACAAAATAGATAAACACTTATTCATTTTCCAAAAAAACGTCAAGACTAAAAACACAGGCCTTTATGGCCATAGAACAACAACGTGGTTTATGCAAAACATATTACAAGAAAAACAAAACGAATTTATGAATGTAAGTATTTATTTTATTGCAGATGTGTTCAATGAAAATGAGTTTACTGTAATTTGAGAAAATAATAGATAATACCAGTTTAGCTAAAAGTGTGGTATACTACTAACTACACCCGTCCCCCCTGGGGAAAACAAAATATGACTAAGGCAGAGAACAGAAAAAGGAAGAATAAGATATGGAAGATGGGGGAAGAGGAGAAAAGGAAGGAGAAAGTTGGGGTACTGGGTCCAGAAGTTTAACGTTTCAGGGACGGATAAAAAGGGGACTTTAAAGGAATCGCCAGATGTCAAGTTCTCAGGTCACAGTGACCCACGGGACTCATTGCCACCACCTGGTGACCCTGAAGGCCATTCACCCTATGGCCTGCTGGGAGTCCCTGAAATTGGACAGAAATAAGAAAAGCGGAAAATACGAAAAATGAAATAAAAGTAAGGGGCGTTAGTCGCATTTTGTTGTTTTGTCTTTAGAAAAAGGGGAAAAGTGAGAAATTTGGAGAACCAGAACCCAATCTCAGAACCTAAACTGATATGTTTGGGCGGAAAAAGAATAATAAACACAGTAACTCAGGGGAGTAACTTCTCAAACACATAACACCATTACATAACAAAAAAATTTTATGGAATTAAAAATATGAAACAACACAAACAACCAAAAAGTACACTTAGACTTCGACGAGATTAGTGCAAAATAATAATAGTACCGGTTTGAAATTGGAGGCAGCAAAAGCAAAAAATGCAAAATTATCCAATTGTCCGCGAAAATATTTCGAATAATTATCAAAATTACCTCGCCATATGTGACATCAAAGTATATTCAGCAGGAAAATGCTATGATAATAAGGCTTTTGGTGGCACTAACATTGTGAACGTGGAATACATAGTTCAATCGAAGCTAATGCTCATACGATCCAAATATTTTGCCCATGGCAATACTTCGGTTGTGGGAGTGCGCTGCATAAATAATGTACATATTTTGACAAGGTGGCGTAAATGAAAAAAAATACATATCCCCAACACCAAGGTCCGCTCCGTTTATTTGGGCTTATTTGAGCCGACGTTTATTTGAGATTTCACAACTTTGGCGAGGTATAAAGCATAAGTGAACCGAGATGCAAAAAGTCCAGCTTAGTGAGCAATAAGGTTAGACCCCAACAATTGAATGGTGTGATTATGAGATTGGTTTTGCATCTTAGAAACTAGAACAAAGGCGAGGTGAGGGAAAATAACACATAAAAATAAGGTACCAAAATATATATATATTTTTTTTTATAAACTTGATCACATATCACTAATATCGGCGGTGATGATCGACGACTGATCTCAGAATGTAGCCGCGATTAACAGTTATTTTCATCTGCGGGTGAGGTGGCAATGGCGACGTAGAACAGTATGAACATTTGTGATGCATAAACGAGTGCTACGATCATCCTGATGACATTTCTTCGATTTCTCATGCATTTTTTGGCTATCACGATGTTGTTTATCGGTGGAGGATTTGTGGTGGAAGGCTGCATCATTAGGGGACAGAGTACTTTTGGAAGCAGGAACCGGTTTACTGCCCGCCCCACTAACTATTGTCTGATTTGTCCTTTTTTGGGGTAATTCTGGTTGATCAGTTTCTTTTATAGGGTTCTATCCTTTCACATTCCAATTGATGTATATGTTCGATTTGTTCCATGGCATCTAGCAAGTATGTTATTTTTTTGCTGAGCAACTGATCGTAAATAATTGGGCATAACATACGATGATAATTTGACCAAACTTGATGCGGAGTTTGGGCGGCATTGGCGACTTTATGCAACGATAAAGCAGTTAACAAATTAGTGCCCATTAAGGCTGAATTTGGTGCCTATTTCCTAAACCAATCGTGGATGAATGGCTCCATTTGAAGCCACAGTTTGCTTGTCAATTGCTGGGTGAATGGCTCCATTTGAAGCCACATAATTTCTGTAGCTTGTGAAAGTGCCATGTTGCGATTGCCTGACCTTGAAGTGATAATTATTACTGGGGTAAATTTAGACAGCAGCCTGCTGAGTCTCAGCCAATTGTTCGTCTGAAAGCGGTAACATCATGGGGCTGAAAATTCTTGTATGGGGCTAGTTTGTAAAGAGGTTGGGCTGGACGGTTGATCATATAGTTGAGCCAAGACTGCATTATCATTCAACTCTGCTTCCGCTTCTTCTTAAGCCTGCTGGCTAGTTTCTGGTCCTATGAATCAGGAATAACTGCCGGTCGATCTCTTCCTTTCTCTCTTCGGCATCCTTATATTTTATTTCTCGGTGTTTTTGCATTCTTTCTGTGTTCACTTGTGTAATCGATTGAACCTGAAATTACTGCAGTAGTGGAGGGAGCTTGTTAGCCTCCCCTTCTGGTGGTACGATGGTAGAATTGGTAGTTGAGAGAATTTGCTAATTTTGTTTGCATTGGGTTCGGCGATTTGATCATTGTGGTTTTGTAGGTTTTGTAGATACAAATTACATTTTGAAGTGCTTTGCGAACTTTTTAGTCCAAAAATTCGATTTTTTTTATTGCCTCAGTTCCTGAGATAATTTTTGTCTATCAATGACCCCACCCATAGAAAATGTCATTTTACTGTGTCTTCGGTGCTCCATTTTCAACAAAAATGTAAATTTGTGGATCTCCAATGCTAAATAAAAAAACAATTTTTTTCTTTAAAATTGCCATATAGGGAAAACATCGCAAAAGAGAGGAGCTATGAACAACTTAAAACACGAATAATAACTACAGCATAATGCAGTCTCAATTGCCACCCAACACATAGTAAAAAAATAAGAGATACAAAACACAGGCAAGCTAGCCCCTAGCAGGCTTACAACTTTTGGCTCTGCCTTTGCTCCTGTGAGCACTTTTTTTGGTTTGTGGCACCTATTTGGCTCTAAACTGTCTCTTGCAGAGCCATTTCACAGAGCCGCTCTCCAACAGAGCTGGCTCTCGGAGCATCTCTCCATCAGAGATAATTTCGTGGAATCCATTTTCTCTCTTTTGTCTCTTGGGGAGCCAAAACAGCAAAAATCGAGAGACAGAGCAAATTTTCATGTGAGAGACACTTTCTTGGAAACGGGATCTTTAAAGAGTCAGAAGGTCGAGTAAAAATGGAATGAAAATGAAAATTTTCGAGCTTTTAGTCATATCATAATAAAAATACATGAAACTTAATCATTTTGAAACGAGTGAAACAGTGCTGCCAGAGGCTAGCATTTTCGGGTTTTTGTGAGTGAAGAACTTTCTTTCTCTTCATTGTACTAAAAATACGTTTTTTGATCTGATTTAAAAAAATAATTTGAATTTCAAACCATTAATTATGGCTACTCTGCTGCTTTTTGATTGAGTTTCATTTAAAATCGACAGGTCCATACATTTAAATTTTAGGGACTTTGCCCTCAAATGTGGTGTAGAGGTTGTGTAGTTTTCAAGGTACACTTTAAGTCTCTCAATGCTCATCTGCTTTAATCATTTGCAATGAAGAAAACCAAGGGCTTGTACTATTTCTTATCAATGTCTCACAATAAACATTAGAGTTAAGAAACTCAAGTTTGCTGCGGGTTCCATACCAATAATAATACCTACTAGTTTATTAGAAAATGCATCCATGGGGCCGAAAAAAGATGAATATACTTGCTTCGATAGTTGCCATGCTAGAAAAAGAAGTGAACTAGATTTTTGAGAACTTGGGTTAAAGTTAAAAAAATCCACTTATTTAATATTGGATTTTCATTCTTTCTCAAAAATATTTCCAAGTCTATGAAAAAGAATATTCTCCAGCAACGTGCATTTTGTCCTTCACCTGGCATCAACTAAAGTAAAATTTTTCTATATGAAAATTATATGCGCATGATTTCAAATGTCAAGAAATGGTAAACCAATAGCATTCTAACTCCCGACCAATTCAAAACTCCTGTCTCTCACACTAGCTGAAAAATGGTGAGGGAGGCATATCATAGGCATTTTCAGAATTATAAACAAACGTGAGGTTGGTTGCACTAACCCCAGATGACGATAATCTTAACATCAGGATTAAATTGTTGATCCTCAGTTTGAGCTAATCGCAATGTCCAAATTATTCTCGTCCAAATCACAAACAACACTCGCTTCAGGATTAACTAATACTGAGGTTTAAGTACCAGTTTGAGAATCGCAGAAGTTTTTATATTTATTAGCTTTAGAGATAAGAAAATTATGCGAAAATGTTAGTGCAATCCCACAGCTCGAGCTGCGGATAATCTCGATAATCTCACATTGAGCTCATTATAATCCTGATGACATTCAAATTATACCAAACTTGAGATCAAACCGAATCGTCTTTTCGTTCGAGATTACCTTAGCTTGAGGTCAGATCTCTCTAGTGCAACTAGGCCTTGGTTACAGTCATTGGGCACCGATCTGCAAATCGGATTCAGCCGTGCCTATATTAGGGGTTAGCGCAAAATTTCGTACCCAGTTCTGGCACTCCCATGGCAATGGTACGACTTTCATGAAAGCAGGACGGGAGCAACAGGGATGGATAATATTGCTTCCCGTCTGAAATCCTGCTAAAAGGGCTCTTTCTGCAATTTCAGTTTACATCCAAAAACTGTGAATGATGCTACTTTGTTGAATAGTTAAATGGAAGAGAAAAAAATTTTTAATTGCACATGTAATCAGTAGAACTTACGGCGTGAATTCTATACGATATGTTATATAAAACTAATGGATGAAACTTAACTTGTGCAATCGATTTAGTTCTCAGAAAACTTTGTGCTGTAGCTTTTTTTCTAAAAAAGCCGAGTGGGAATTTATGTGCCACTTTCCGACAATTGATTCCTTTTGTTGACACCAAATTCAGTAAAAATGTATAACACAGTTGGAAGCAAACATCTGTGAGAGGGGACATGAGGGTTCAAACTTCCACAACGGTTTTGAAACTGGAAAATTTGTTATGTAAAAAATTTTTTGGTCGATTTTTTTGAATTTTTTGTCTCAAAAAACGCCAGAAAACCGACAATCCAAAAAATTCCAGAGATGCACCTGTTTGGTTGGAAAGTGTGTTGATGCACTCAGCTGCAGAATATACTTTTCCCAGACATGGAAAATTTTTTTGAGAAAGAATGAAAATCCAATATAAAGAAAGTGAATTTTTGACTTTGACCCAAGTTCTCAAACTTTGACCCAAGTTCTCAAAAATCTTGTCCACTTCTTTTTCTAGTATGGCTACTATCGAAGCAAGTATATTTTTCTTTTTTCTGCCCCATCGGTGCATTTTCTAATAAACTAGTTCACCTCTTTTTAGTGAGCCTCAACCATGCACGAAAACCTTCATAGAAACAGATTCAAGTTTTAAATTTGGTCATCTTCACGCCAAAAAACAATATCTTCAAGCTCCGAATTCTCGGATAAAAGTAAAAGATGTGTAATTCCTCATGATCTAGAATCCCTCAGCCCAAAAGATCGCAAAAATACTTTTGCTTACACAAATGACTATTTTTCGTGTAAACTGACTGTGTCCATTGAATACCCCAATGTCAGAAACATCTTCCCTCAAAAATCGTAGAAATACATTTGTTTACACTCAATATGTTTTTGTGTGTAAAGTGATCACATTCATCAAATTCCCCATGATGGAAAGCCGCTTCCGAAGAAAAATTTACATGCAGTATAATTTTTTGCGTAAAGTAATCGCATTCATTTAATTCCCGGTGGCCGGAAGCCCTTCTCACAAAAAATTACGAAAATAGGCTTGGTTAAATCCGAGATATTTTTTGTGTAAAGTGACGCATCCATTGAATTCTCCACAGTCGAAAACCCCTCCCACCAAAAATCACGAAAATATGCTTGTTTACAGCCGGGATAGTTTTTTGTGTAAAATGATCACATCTATTGGATTCCCCCTGGTCGAAAACTCCCTCCACTGAAAAATGACGGGAATACGCTTGTTTACACCCGGGATAATTTTTCGTGTAAGGTGAGCGTGTCTATCGAATTCCCAATGGTCGAAAACCCTTGCAGCCCAGAAAGTCCAATAAAGCTACCGGTTCAATTGAAACTGAAACAAGTTAGTAGTGTATTATGCTTTAAAAAATTAATTTTTTGAAGCTATAAGTATTATATAACTACATTGGGGAATTTGGCGTTTTCCCGGACTTTCGATCACCATATAATTGAATTGAGGCCATATTTTAAATAAATGAAAACATTTGAGATTGCTCCCCCAAGATGCTGAGGCCGAAGTATGGAGGTTGGATATGGCACACTGATTGCTGGGCATGGTGGAACTGGGGGGCCTTAAAAAGTGCGTTTTTTACCTGTTTTTGGGGCCCCACCGAGCACCACTTGCAGATAGAGGCGAAATGACAAAAGGCACCCCATAGTTTGCCCCTATGCCCGAAATTATGAAAAAACCCGAAGGTTCTAGCTCCTACCGTTTAATTTTTCATGTCCTACCTAATTATTTCATGTCCTACCTACCGGACATGAAATTTGTGGGATAAGTATATTATAGGTTGACGCTATCGCGCCTCCTATGATAAATTGCCAAGACCGCATTCAATGAGGCAACAAGAGATATATAAATGAATGTTTGTGATTTCTATTGACAAATTTATACTTTACGCAAAAATTATACCGGGTGTAAATTTTTCTTCGGAAGGGGCTTTCCATCGCGGGTAATTTAATGAATGTGATCACTTCACACACAAAAACATATTGAATGTAAACCAACGTATTTCTGCGATTTTTGATGGAAGATATTTCTGACCATGGGAAATTCAGTGGATGCAGTCAGTTTACACAAAAATAACCATTTGTGTAAACAAACAAACGTATATCTGCGATTTTTTGGGCTGAGGGATTCCATACCATGGGGAATTCAATAGATATGGTCACTTTTCAGTCTGTTCACAACGTGTTTTAAGTATTATGCGGTTTACACATCTTCTAATTTTACCGAAAGTGAGAATTCGCTGCTTGAAGATTCTTTTTGTTTTTTTGACATTAAGATACTAAATTTGAAACTTCAATGTGCTTTTATGAAGGTTTTCGTGCATGGTTGAGGGGCACTAAAAAGAGATGAACTAGTTTATTAGAAAATGCCCCGCTGGGGCAGAAAAAAGAAGAATATACTTGCTTCGATAGTTGCCATGCTAGAAAAAAGAAGTGGAATAGATTTTTTAGAACTTGGGTCAAAGTTGAAAAAAATTCACTTTCTTCATATTGGATTTTCATTCTTTCTCAACAAAATTTTCAATGTCTAAGAAAAGTATATTCTGCAGCTGAGTGCATCAACAAACTTTCCAACCAAACATGTGCATCTCTGAAAATTTTAGGAGGGTTTTTTTTTTACGTTTTTTGAGACAAAAAATTCAAAAAAAGTCGACCAAAAAATTTTTTGCATAACAAATTTTCCAGTTTCAAAACCGTTGTGGAAGTTTGTACCCCCATGTCCCCTCGCACAGATGTTTGCTTCCAACTGTGTTATACATTTTTACTGAATTTGGTGTTAACAAAAGGAATCAATTGTCGGTAAGTGGCACATAAATTCCCATTCAGCTTTTTTAGAAAAAAACTGCACAAAGTGTTATAAGAACTAAATCTATTATGCAATATACGTTCCATTCACTCATTTTATATAACATACTGTTTAGAATTCACTCCGTAAGTTCTACTGATAACAAGCTATAAACAAATTTATTCTTCTCTATTTAATTATTCAACAATATAGCATCATTCACAGTTTTTGGATTTAAACTGAAATTACAGAAAGAGTGCTTTTTGCGGGATTTCAGACGGGAAGCAATTTCATCCATCCCTGTCGCTCCCGTCCTGCTTTCAAAAAAGTCATACCATTGCCGTGGGAGTGCCAGTCGAGTCGGGGAGAACCGGCTCCGGGATTTGGCACACACCTCTAATATAGGCACGGCTGAATCAGGAACATTTTTGTATGCTTCAGCTTGTTCTCTCATTTGCATATCGGTGCCCAATGACTGTAACCAAGGCCCAGTTTCACTAAAAGGTCTGAGCTCGAGCTCAAGGTAATCTGAAACAAAAAGGCGATTCGGTTTGATCTCAAGTTTGGTATAATTGGAATGTCATCAGGATTATAATGAGCTCAATGTCGAGATGATCCCCAGCTCGAGCTATTGGGTTGCAGTGCTATTTTCACATAATTTTCTTATCCTTAACGCAAATAAATATAAAAATTTGTGCAATTCTCAAACTCGAACTTAAACCTCAGTATTAGTTAATCCTGAAGTGAGTATTGTTTGTGCACTAGAAGAAAATAATTTGAACTTGCCAAAAGCACTCAGGATCATCAATTTAATCCCAATGTTGAGATTATCCATATTTTCGGTTGGTGCAACTAACCTCAGGTTTCTTTATAGATCTGAAAATGACTATAACATGTCTCATGAGTTTTGAATCGGTTGGGAGTTAGAATGCTGTTGGTTGACCATTTCTATACATTTCAGTGAAGTCAGCCATCAACATCATTGCATATAATTTTCATACAGAAAATATTTACCAAAGCTGATGCCAGCGGAATAACAAAATGCAGGATGCTGCAGAATACACTCTTTCATAGACATGGAAAATTTTGTTGAGAAAGAATGAAAATCCAATATAAAGAAAGTGAATTTTGATTTTCTCTGAATTTTTTCCAACTTTAACCCAAGTTCTCAAAAATCTAGTCCAGTTCTTTTTCTAGCATGGCAACTATCGAAGCAAGTATATTCTTCTTTTTTCTGCCCCACCTGGGCATTTTCTAATAAACTAGTTTATTATTTATCTCTCACTACTGATGCGAAATTCATATAACAGATTAAACAGTATTCTTTCTTAAAGGCTAAAAATACTATTATTTCTGTAATTATTTCGTTTCCGTAAAATCAAAACTTGCAACGTTCGCAACAACTGTATATAGAACATGAGCGCTCCACAAATTTCCTTTGCATTAACAAGAAGTTGTGTCAGATCACAATAATGACCAGAAATAATCGTATTTTCTCAATTTTTTATAGTTTACATTATTTCGTTTTTGATCAGACAGAATTTTTTAATACTAGTTAACCTTCGTCTTTTAGATTTGAGGAATCTATAGTGGTCGCAGATTACAAGATACATCAATTGAATAAAATTCACACACAATATGCGTATATTCAGCACAGCAAATCGAATGAAGTTGGGATTACAGTTGCATATTTGCATCGGAATATCGAATTCAATGATTTTGTACAGCCAATTGCTTTGCCAGTAGGACGTGGCAATATTTCTATGGCAGATCTCAGCTTAGCCATTGTTGCTATAGTTGACGGATATGTTTTGAACAAAAACGAGTTGATATACCAAATTCCGATCAAGATCCACAGCTATGAAACAATTGATGGTGTTGAAATGGCGACCACTGAAAGACTATACAAAGCTGCTGACACACCTGATCATCTCTCTGTTGTAAGGCTCATATTATTTATATTTCTTGTATAGTAGCTGTTGATAAAATGTGTCTTGCCTTTTAGGAACTGGGCCAAGGCGTCCTAGTGGGATTTGAAAAATCGATCCGTCAACATTTTGTGATTGGGCTCAATGCGACAACTGTGCAGAAATCGGGTCATCAGCATATTGAACGCCACATTCTGATCGAACCACAGACTGAATGGATCCGTCGTGCCATTTCAGATACAGGAAAGATTTACAATGAAATGTCCGATTAGAACTGCAAACAGAAGCATAAGTAGTTCAAGATTACGAAATTTTTATTTTAAAATGTTGCATCATGTAGTATCAAATCGATAGGGTACATCTATCACAACATCGATTTTTGACTGGTTTATTGTATCAGCATTGATCAAGGTGCTTACAGAAAAGTTTTGAGCTGTTTTGGATGATAAGAACTTGAACAAACGTTTTCAAACAGTCTGTCCATGATAAATGTCAGTAACTATTGGGTCATGTTTTTGGTGATAGATCATGCAGAAGAACAACAGTTTCTCACAAAATATCTCAAGAAATATAATACAAAAGCAAATACTGTTTCAAAATTTCGTAATTAAGGCTAAATGCCCATCGTTTAGAGCTGCAATAATTCCTCACACCTTTTGTACAAAAAATTGCACACATAGAGTTTCATTTAAGCGACTTTGAAGAAATTATTTTATTAGTTTTTAATTTATCAGCATTTCATGAAAAAATAGACTCCAGCTTTTAGAGCAGTCTGGTGTTAGAAAACATTTTTTTCACTGTGAAAAATTGGAATTAGGATGAAAAGCATATTTTTCATCCACTGAATGTATGGAAATCAGCAGTCATGGAAGTGATAAGAAAACATTCATGTTTGTCCAGAGCAGATATTGGCTTGCTTCTTTACAAATTCTTTTAGCAGTAGGATGTTTTGGACCAGGATGACCTTTTCTTTCAAAATAATTATACTCTTTCTGAAATTCAGAAGCTTGGTTTGATTACGACAAGATGCTTAATTATCGGTCTTTTCTTAAATTTCCCGATTGGGTCATTAGTTTATAGTTTATAGCTAATAGCACTGGAATGTATCGTCTAGCCTCTAGTAAGAGGTAAATTGATAGTGCCATCCTAACTGGTTCAGATTAGGTTAACCATAATAATGTTCGACGTATTGAGTGAGCATTCCTTTTCAGTGCGCAATAGGCATATGTTATCGGATATTTCTTTTTTTAAATAAATTTGTGGCTTTTGTACAAATTGTCAGGCACACATTAATTGCCCCAGAGAAGCCTCCTCGTTGAGATAGTATTCCAACAAGATGGTAAAATAAGGTACCGGTGATAGATCTGGCAAGTTGAAGTCAGAGCGATATATGACTAAATCATGGAATAAGATGTACCTGTACAGCTAGCTCAACAGTGCCTCTCTTACATGTGTAAGCATTCCAGGTACCGGCCAGTTTCCAACATCATAACAGACAACATTATAGTCTTGTCAACCCTGAACTGACGGTGTATTTGTCCATAGCCATTCGGATCCAAGTAAAGTTTTTTAGCCCAAAAATTTGTTTAGATTAGGACGGCCTTGCTATGGATGTCATCTTCTTGATTCGGTGTTGTTTTTGGAATCTACAGAACTCTGAAGCAGATTTCCCACCATCAATTTATGAATTCTGTAAGCTTATACTCCATCTGCTAATTTTTCCCCACTCTGTCGCAAATAGTAGTTTTTCCTTATTGGTTTTCTTATTCACCCTATTTTTCTAAATGAGCCTTGGGAAGAAAAAATACGTTGTACGTAGTTGCAGTAAGGACTTTAACTTGAAAACAGAAAATGTTGATTTACGATGCAAGCATATCACCGTATTACGGATTTCTTTTGACTTTCATACGTTTCGGGGCTACGGTTTCCTTTTGACTTTTCTGCTTTTCGAGGCTCATTCGAAAAGGAGTAAAGAATAAAGAATTTGATAATACAATTTGGAAAATTAATTACAATATTCTGAATCAAACGAACAGGTCTAATTGAGGTTTGAAAACATGCAGACCTACTTTTGGTTGCTGAATTTTGAAATTTTTTTCGTGCTTAGTTGGAAAGGTCTCGAAAATCGTCATAATTAAAGAAAATCACATTAACTTTTACGTTATTCATGAATTAATGAACGAACAAACTCATTATCGACCGCATAACATAGCATCGCTACATGTGCCTCAACGGCACAACCATCATGATCAGGGCTGTTCCTAGGAGGCGGGGCGAGCTAGGCGGCCGCCCAGGGCCGCTAAAAATTTAGGGCCGCTAAAAATCTTTTAGTGTATGCTTGAAGAATGCCTTTTTAGCGGCCCTTAATAAAATCTCCAAGTTTTGTATGCAAACAGGGGCCGGTTTCATCAAAGCGACTTAAGCTCCAGCTGAGCTGCAGCTTAACTCTATATGTTATACCATTGTCATTGAGCTGCAGCTCAGCTGTAGCTTAACTCGTACACAAGACATGTCGAGAAAGTTAAATTACAGCTGAGCTGCAGCTGAGCTGCACCTTAACGGCAATGCTAGAACATATGGAGTTAAGTACAGCTTGTTAGGCTGCTGTGGAGTCAAGATGCTGTAACCGACCTTTGGGTTTAGACAAAGGAAGTTGCAACAGTTCTGACCACAGGCTAACAAAAACAATGAACTAAAAACTCTCTCGCCAGTACTTCCCCAAACCTCAATCAGAACACCCTGGCACGTACCTCAGGAGATCCTACGCTAGTCTCCATTCTTAAACTTATAAGAGCCTCCACTACACTCACAAAACAAAACAATTACCAGTTCAATTTGTATCGGGTATGAAAAGGGCGATGCCAACACAATAATAAAAATAATAAAAAGTAATTGGCAGTTGGCAGTGATGCTCCATAGAACCACAATATTTTTGGAATGAATAAAAACATCAAAAACACGCGAAACAGTGGCCACATATCTCTATGTAAATTTTATCATTCTTTTCCCGCAACTTTTCGCCACGTCCTTCCGCCTGCACACCTACGCTGGAAGCTGAACACGTGCACCTGTGGCAACCCCGACAAGCTTAAGCTGCAGCTTAACTTTCTCGATATGTTTTGTGTTCGAGTTAAGCTGCAGCTGAGCTGCACCTTAACTTTTCATATAAAGCAATGCTTCCATGGCGCATTGCGCGGACTCTACCCGAAAACTTTTCATTCAATTATCAATTTTTTCAATCGACTAGAAAAAAATTCTCCTTTTGTTGGAACTTTGCCAGTACTGGCAACTCGGGAATGAGCATTTTGGCACTTCGTTAGTTCCTTAGTTTTTTGGTCCATTTTGACGTATTAACATAAATAATAGTTTAACAAACTTCCAAAACTGCCTACGCAAGGTACTGGCAAAGTTCTGACAAAGCGAAATTTTTTTTAGTCGGTAAACCACTACTAATGACTGTGAAAAAAATCGATAATCGAATGACAAGTTTTCGGATAAAATCCGGGAAATGCACCATGGAAACATTTTCTTCACACGAGAAGTTATGGTGCAGCTCAGCCGCAGCTTAAAGGCCCTGTCATACTTCACCGCGCAGCGTCGTGCAGCGCCGGTTGTTCTATCCATACTAAAATGCGGCGCCAGCAGGCGCCATGCCGCGCAAGTATGAATAGGTTTTTGTAATTTTTGCGGCGCCACGCGGCCCCGCCATCTTGTTTCAACTGAACGAAGTTTTCGAACAAGCTATGCCTTGTAAAAATGCAGCATACTGTTGTTGTGACATATTGTTGCATACTGTGCATGTAGTTGAGTCATATTTTTCACTTGAATGGTGAATTCTGACATTTGTCAAATTATTTTACCAAATTGATTACTTAATTTTCAATGAAGATTTACTAAGAAGTTGATCACTCAATTTGCAATGAAAACATTAATGTGTAAAAATTATGAATATGCAAAGTAGGTATTAACATGTTCCTACAGCAAGTGTACTCGCACATTTTGATTGTGTCTTTATTCCCCCAACGTCCCTTTTCTGCAAATATCCCAATTGTCCGAAAGTTCATATTCCCCGTAGGTCCCGATTCCCCGAATAATGGATAAATTTCCTATTTCCCCGAAAAATTCATTAGTCCCTATTCCCTGAACGTCCCGATTTCCCGAATACTAGGGAAAGGATGGATCCACTTTGAATCTGGGTCCTAAACAGCAGGTCTGACTGGACCCAGATCAGATCTGGATCCTGTATATAGCACATATGTGAATGAATAATTGTGTATATATATTCAATTTTTCAAAATCAATTTATATAAATTGATATCTCTTAGCAGTTCAAGAGCTATTAATCGTTGGAATGAGAAGCAAATTGAAGCAAGAGCCCAAAATCTGTAAACTAGGTTTTTTGCAGGCTTCTATCTGCACCGTGTAGGAATGATTCATTTCATTTTTCTTTTGCGCTTTTTGTTTTTTGATTTTTTCGATTTTTTTCGTTTTTTTCATCTTTTTCGCATTTTTTGTATTTCGCATTTGTCGAGATGAGCAATACGCATTTTTTGACAAGAGCGAAATCCAAAAGTAAAAAGGCGGCGCCGTAAGGCGCCGCGTGGTACTGCGCGGTGAAGTATGACAAGGCAGCGCGATGAAGTATGACAAATCCTGGAAAACCTGGAAAAGTCAAAGAATTTCGATTTAGATTGTTATGATGTAGCTGTTTTTATAGCAAGATAATCTCGAATTATTGCCTGATAATCCAAATTTACATTTTAAAAGTTCGAAACATGAAAATTTCCCATGCGCTTCGCACCGGTTTTAAGCATTAGCAGAGCCGTGCCTTGGGGGTGCGAAGGGTACAGCCGCACCGGGCCGCAAAGAATTAGGGGCCGCAAAAACTTAACTGACTTAAGTTTGTACTTTGTATACATATATTGTACACTATATGTATGCTAGACAATGCGAACACGAATAAAAATAATAATGTGCACTTCTGTGTAACAGAAAATTTGATGTTTCATCATTCACTAGGGGCCGCAAGAACTTGAGCTGAACTAGCTTACATACGTGTCGTACTGTACTGTACGTGTATGCTCGATAAGGCAGGAGCACGCCTTTGTGTTTCACTGTGTAAAGTCTGTATCGATAGTTTTACACATTTGTCTGTATGTATCTCAGCACGTATTTAACTGTTTCCTATAATGTTATCATACTCGCCAGCTTCACGTTGTATTGTATGTAGATTACTGCTGTTTTTTACTAATCTTTGCGGCCTTCCATTTTGCCTTACTTGTGATTTTTAAAAGTTTTTCACGCATAACTTTTTTGCTAATGTACAAACGCTTGTTACTTTTGTCCCCTTAAGCGATATCAAATCGAGCTCCAGCTTATGAAAGTTCATGTTATGATCTTTTGAATAACATACATATTGGTTCTTCGCAACATACACAGTCTTATTCTTTTGCTTTTAAAATCAAACAATTTTGGCATCTGAATTCTGAAACATGGTAAATTCTTAACGAGTTGAATGATTGCTAATCGTTGTTCATTTTTCATTACATAAACGCAGTTATCATGGCAGTATTTTGACTATTTCAAGTTTAAAAATTATGTTGCTTCTACATAGTAGCTGCATAATGAATTTTCAGCCCAAAAGGCTCGAAAAATATTGTTGTGAATATGTTATTTGTTCGTTTTTAAAATTTTTTTGTATACTTGTATACGTAGCCACAGTATCGTTCAGTAATGTGTGAATTCAGTTGGACGTAATACACATAGAAAATTTCGTTGCCTCGCCTATGCTATTCTTTATGTATCCTGATTCGTCATGCAAGAAAAAAACTTTTTTCTGCAATATGAGATGTGCAACACCAATAGAATTTCTCATTTAAGACTTATTTCACGTGAAAATGACTGCATAGACGTTTAGGACTGTATAGATGTATATACCTACTAATTTTAAAAAATAGGGACGCAAAAATCTACTTCGCACCGGGCCGCAAAAATCCTTGGCACGGCCCTGAGCATTAGTGTCATTATTTACCCGGCTTTAGCTAAAGTGCACATAGGACGTCTAGAATCATTACTCAATTAACAATTTCAGTGCACCTGTGGATCTATTTCGTCTCCTATTAATATTTAATGTTTTTGAAGAGTAATTAGGATTTCAACTTTTCTGCTTTCTGCTGATATTATGTTTGCCAACTCAATGATTGCTATAACGTTATCATTGATAGAAACATTTTGGAAGCTTACTTTTAGTTACAATGTCAAGATACTGAGAGCTAGTAATGCAATGAGATTTACTGTTCTGATGGAAGAACAGCTAAAGCATAATACTCCTATGAGAGATGCTTTGTATAACATTAATTATTTTTTACATGATGAAATCAAAATGAATTTCAGGAAATTCTATTTTTCTTGGTTTTGGAAATGTTCCATGTTATATTCCAATCATTTTGAAATGATCAATGCAGCGAGATCGCAGCCAAACTTTCAAACAAAATTATGGAAGGCTCGCTTACTCTATTCAATAAATTTTTCCTTAATGATACAGACACTTTGTTGACCATTCTTTTTAATTTTTCGGTACAATTTTTAGTTTCAAGTTGTTTCCTGATCTGGCGGTCGAATGCATGAAAGCGCAGAAGTCTTCAAACTTCAAATCAGTTTTCTGAAACGGTATTTTATATAACATGACAATATAATTTAGGACTCTCCTTTTTCTCAAAGGTATCGCGTTTCAGAATAGCGATTCTCCCAGGATAACAATTATCCGGGAAGTTTGCGATACACTTTGAGACAAATTTTTGTACTTTGTCAACCGTTAGTTAATGACAGATTCAATTGAAATTCTGATGACCATTTAGCCACTAGATTCAGATTACTTTATGTTTTATATACGTAAAATTTATGTAGAGTATGAATAAAGTGGTTACGAAAATCTTCCTCGAGGTGCATAGTTACTACACTACTCAAAACGCCAATACAATAAGTATTAATTACTCTAATTTGCACACAAATAGCTGCTATATCAGCTTTTCTGAGTAGAAACGTGTCTTGAAGAAATCTTTCCTATTTTGGAAAAAATGCGAAAGCTTTAAGGGTCATTCAAGGGTCATTCATACTTGCCTTTTTCGGCGGAACGGAACGGAAAGAAATCGACACAACGTTTCTGAACGAAAAGGAAATTTTCGTTCCATTCGGTTCGGTTGGGGGTTACCGTCAGTCACTTTCTAGAAAATTGCAGTTACCCTCTCCGATCGAAAGTGGATTTTCAGGCTGGAATGTTTCAAGTTGTTGGCGATCGATTCCGTTCCGTTCCGCCGAAAAAAGCAAGTATAAATGACCCTTTATACTTGCGTTTTTCGGCGGAACGGAACGGAGAGAAATCGATAAAACGTTGCTGAACGAAAGGGAAATATTCGTTCCGTTCGATTCGGTTGGAGATTACCGTCAGTCATTTTCTATAACATTGCAGTTATCCTTTCCGATCGAAAGTAGATTTTCAGGCTGAACGTTTCAAACTGTTGGCGATCGTTTCCGTTCCGTCGAAAAAGGCAAGTATAAATGACCATATACAGTCCACACAATGTGCATCAGAACACACAAATTCAACAATTGTGTAAATCACCTGTTTTTTCCACCTTGCGCTTCTTTGTGCCATGAGTGGCAAAAACAGCCACTGTCGACACAAAGAAGCCATCAGTTGAAATATAAGTACTCAAAGAAAAATAGACAGCTACTGAAATGAAAAAATTGTGGCGATAAATACTGAAGAAAATTTATTTTCGGGAAAAATATTGAGCTCACGCATCGTAGAATCTAACAAAATGTTGTTGAAATGTTTTAAAATCAACTTCATAGAATTTTTTATTGTCATGTATGCTTTATAATGTTATACATGTTCACAGTTTCAGGTTAGTACTGGACAATGACAAAAGTTCTTGATGGTCAAAGAATCTCTCCTTTTGACGGTTACCTGATTTCTGAATTTTACTTGAATTTTTCAGTCCAAAACGGATTTGATTTCTGTTGTTTCAACCAAATTTATCAAAAATGGCTGATTTCTAGTTGATGTTTTTGGTTTTCTTGTTTGTCAGTGGTGATTGAAAATACCAGCACATTTCTCAGGTCTCTGCGTGGTGTACACATTCCTACCATTCTATGAAGCAATAATTGAATCTTGCTCCAAAAAAACCTGGCGTATCATGGAAAAAGGACCTGCAAAACCTGAGAATTTCATTTGGAAAAATCGCTGTGCACTCTGTCCCTGGCGTCTTACTGAGATGTGTGCAGACGTTGCGTTACATACTAGTTGTATGCTGTGTAATGTCGTTTATGATGCATGAGCATACACAGAGTTGAAAGACTGTAGTCATTCAACCAGATCATCATTCAACCAGATCATAAATGCGTCATTTCTAGTAAATAAAATCTTGCAATATGGAATTATGCGTGGTTTTTAAATATTCTAAAATATGTAAAGTAGTGAATCATATACTACCTAAAAATGGCGCATTGTATAATAATTATTGGAAAAAATGAGGACCGCTAAATCTGAGCTCGCCCAGGGCCGCTAAAACTCTAAGAACGGCCCTGATCATGATCGTGTGATTAATTACTGTTTTTGGGAATTTCTCTTTTTTCTTATGATAACAGCTACAAAAAACTGTCTTTTACACTCCACCCTTCAAATTGGCAAAGTTTTGACTGCGTTTGTACTATGGAAAAAAATTGTGAATCGGGTATTGAGTGAACAGATTGTATACTCTCGGTTAACTACCCGGGATGCTTAGGAGCTCCAATGCTCACAAAACACATAAAGAACTTACCGGCTAATAGGCGTGCAACAAATTGTTGAGCACTATGGAGGGTTGAAACTCCCAAGGTATGCTGGGCAGTTGCTTTATGGACAATTTATTTTCAAAACCGTAAAAAACGACGTCCAAAAACATGCACAAGTGATGAAAAAGACCCTGGCAAATTCTATGCCCAGTCACATTCCTGGTCTAAAAATGCGCTCAAGCTTGGAGATTAATTCCCCGTTTCAGTCCATACGGTCTCAGTTTAAGATGTTGACATCACGTGTAAACGCCGTCTAGATTTTGATCTCAAAAATTTTTTTTTCTGCGGGAATACCTGTACCCATTTTCCTGTAGCAGGAAAGGTAGATTTTCACAGGACTATACGTTCATATAAGTGCCCACCTTATATTACAACCGCTTTGTTTGCTTTTTGCCGACTGGAGGCCACTATCCATAGGCTGGTGTCTGACTGACATGCAGGACTTGTTCAGCTACCTACCCCATCTTCTCATTCACAAACTGAATTCAGTAGACCCTGGCAAGCTTGCATACATAATTTATCTAGCCTTCCTACACAATTTAGCTACCCCGAAAGGATGAAAGGTTGTGTCTGTCAAGGCCAGCTACCAGAAATTCAATTTCCGGGAATCGAATCTAGTTCTTGAGAATAGTAGCCAGGGGTGATAACCACTAGACCAAAACGGTCCTCGAATTTTTTCTCAAAAATGATTTTTTTCAAAAGCTCAAATTTTTTTCTCAAAAATTCAAATTTTTTTCACAAAAATTCAAAATTTTTTTCTCAAAAATTCAAATTTTTTCTCAAAAATTCAAATTTATTACATAAATGCAATTTTCCACAAAATTGAAAATTTCTTACAAACATTAAATTAATTTTACAAAAATTTAAGCGCCCAATTTTTCATGATCTATCCCTTATGATTCGTCACGTACGTTATTTTCAATGATGTAATTTGTATCACAGGTCTCGAAAAATTCATTACACATTTTTCTTGAGAAACGATTGTTCTTCGAGTTTTTAGTAGGAGAGAGTGAGCCATTTTGACTTTTTTCACCCAAAATTGCTAGTTAAGGCTGATAATTTCATATCCGTGAATCGTGAACTGTAATTCCTGAATAGTCTTTTTTATAAAATACACGTAAAATAAAGATTGACAAAAATCAGGGCTGTCATTGAAAACGTTTACACAAACTTTTAACAATGAATTTTTTTACTAGAGAAATACTTAAAAGTTGGTTTAGTATGCTAACAGATTTTCAGCTCAATATGACATATAGTTTGACTGAACATTCTAAAATCTGAAATAATCTATCATTATTTGAGAGCATTTTGAGAGAAAACAGGCTAAAGTTAAATCAGGTCGGTTGTTTGGCATGAAAAATCATAAGAATGCATTAATTGCAGAGAAAATGAAAGTTTAAAAAATAAGTTATTCCGAATTCTTCCACAAAAATAGACTTACTAGTTCAAGAATACTAATGGTTTGGAGAGTAAAAGTATTTTGCAGGGGCCGGTTGCAATAACTAATGCTGGGATCATTGCGAGCTCGGTATTAAGTCATTAATGCTGAGCATTACTTAATCGCGAGCTCGGTTTCATCCCTTTCGGGTTGCATTAAAAAAATCGAGCTCGCGATTAACTGATCCTCAGGATTATCTCGACCTTCCAGAAAGAAACATCGCCCATACATTATGTGACAAACATGTAGAAGTGAAAAGTAAACAAAAGTTGGGGAGAAACACTGTGTCCAATATTTTTTGTGTTTCTGTTTGGGGTTTCCACGTCTATTTCTGCTTAAATTATGAGTGGTTCCAACGAGAAAAAATGCATGCGGAATTGGACACCTAAAGAAGAATTACGTTTGAGAGAAATTTGTCTCGAATATCGGATTCAGCACATAGAAATTCTGATACGACCAAGCAAAAAGACCACGTTTGGAGAATAATCAAAGCCGAGTCAATGCACAAAATCCTGTTGTTCGCAGATCTCTGGAAGATATAAAAATTAAATGGAAGAATTGGAAAAGCCGAGCAAAAGAAGATTTGAGCAATGCGAAAAAATCGGTTTCGAAAACGGGTGGTGGACCTACTGATACTCGTCTGCCTTCCGAAAACTCTCACGCCATCATTGAAGCGTATGGAGAATCAGCAGCATTACAAGGGATTGAGAGAGGCCTAGAATCTGACATGAATTTATCCGAATTGGCTACAGTTTCGTCGAAAGTTTCATCAAAAAGCTTAGGTTCGACGCAAGAAGAGCCTAGGTCGAAGCTGCCAAAAATGGATCCTTTGGAAAAAACATCGTCTATTGGGCGAGATGAATTGGCATTGGAAAATGAAAAGCTCAATTCAGAAAAAGAAAAATTTAAATTTGAAAAATCGAAATTCGCAGTTGAACAACGCTTGATGAAGGCCAAAACCAAATATTTCTTGTTGAAATGTGAAAAACTCAGAAACGAACTACCTTCTTACCATATGATGTGAGCATAAAGTATAATTTCATGATTCAAAGCTGATGATAAAAAATTGGTGGAATTGTCAACATTTATTTTTACAGTAGCTCATGATTGATAACTTTATTCTTCAAAATATTCTCGTATAATGTGTTCTTGATATTCATTCTGGATGGACCTTCATAGTCAGCGATATCAAGACCACCAACATCATCTTCTAGCTCTCCCTAATCTGGTTGATTTCTCTCAATAGCAATATTATGTAATATGCATGTTGCCATGATTACTCTGCAAGCTTTTGGGGGTTGAATTCTCAACTCACTGTGCATAGAGTAAAAAGTCGTTTCCAGTGCCCAAACGTTTGTTCAATGAACACTCTCGTTTTTTATGTGCTCGATTGTATCTACTTTCGGCATCAGATTCCAGATCACGTAAGGGGGTCATTAACCACAGTCTGCAAGGGTATCCACTATCCCCCAGTAACAATCCATCGAATTCATGATTCTCGAATTGCTGGTATAAATTTGACAAACATAAGATCCAGCTATCATGAGTACTGCCTGGCCACCTGGCAACAACATTACTGAAAATCCCATTTGGTGAGCAGACACACTGTACATTAATAGAATGGTAAAACTTTCGATTTAAGTATTGATGCTCATGTTTGATGGGCTGCTGAATCCGGACATGTGTACCATCGATGCAGCCTAGAACACCTGGAAATGTAGCCCTACTGCAGAAATTTGCTTTTATTTGATCGCTTTCTTGGAATTTGATGAATCTGGACTGATAATGAAGAAGAACATTCGTAACTCTCCATATTGCTCTATTTGCCGTCGATTTGTTCACACCAACCAAATCACTGCAAATTTCTTGACATCTGCTGGCGTGAAATCACAGAGCAATAATTGCTTGTTGAGTTGGATGGAGGGCGTGATTATGGTTGCATCGTATCAAGCCTGCACAGATCAAATCCACTATGAAGAAGATCGACGCGCGATCAAATCTGTAGCTGTCGTACAATTCTGCATTGTTCATCGAGTCCAACGGATTTGTATGATCGCGAAGAATTCGTTCTCGATTCAATTGACGATTTATTAGTCGATAACGCAAAAAATTCATTACGACAAAAGTAAAAAAAACAACAGTTTTCTCGGACTTGAACCTACTACCGACGATGATTAACTTTTGTGTATCACTGAAACCGACCTCACGATCAGAATTAGACTAGAAAATTTATTGCAACCACACTGCTCGAGCTCGGGTTTAAGTCTGAGTTCGCGATTATCTCGAGCTATAATCGCGATGTCAGGATCATTCCGAGGTTATTGCAACTGCTGATCGCGAGCTGGCGATTATTTTGCTGGAGATAATCGCGAGCTCGGACTTAAACCCGAATATTGCAACTAGCCCCAGGTGAATTTTTGTAGACATTATGATTAGCGCACATACAGCAAATAAAATCAGGGAATGGTCAACTTGATGTGAGCCAAATTTTGGACTAACTTTAACCATCATCACTCTATTATAAATAAAAGTACACCATCTTAAATTGTGTTTATGAATGTATCCCAACGAGCTCTATCCATTGGTATCCAACCTGCTTGTTTTGGAAGGAAAACATGCCTGCTCGCCCACGCGGAGGTGTGGTTATTAGACGAGCCAAATTATTCGTCATCAAGCAATTGGATGGAATAACTTATATAAGTTTTGAGGAGCTAACTTCCTTATCTTTCCTACCAATGATACAGTCCCTCTTTGGTGCCCATCTCACTATGACGAAAAAGTTGTAACTTCAGAAAAAAATTGTTTTACACCTGGGAGACCCTTTTTCCACATTTGGACATGAAATCTTTGTGTTGTATAACATATCGAAGTTGGGCATAGATAAGTTAGCTAATTAGTGGTTTTTCTGGTAAAACTGTTTTAAAATGAAAAATTACTATAGTCTGTTTTTCTTGAAATGCTTCTAAATAATGAAAGTCGAAAGCAAGTAGTATTTAAAATTTTCACGATTTTCTGATAAACATTATATCTCATAGGACTGGAAATTTGTGGTCGTACTGACCTAACATTCAACAATTCGATTTGGACGACAGTACTGATTTGTATCACTTTTCTATTTGGAAGCATTTCATAAAAAACAGACTATAGACTGGGTGCTAATTTACAGTATGCATTCTCAGCCAATTATTTGTACACTGTCAGAGATTAATAAAAGAGTTGTCCAGGCAAGTTCCTAACAGATTTAACGCTCAGAAAACTGGTACAATAGGTTTTTCATGGTCTAGCCCTGCTGATGACTCCTAAACCTATACATGTAATTGGAGGAAAAAGCTATAGGAATCCCCCCAGAAATCGTAGACCGTATGGCTAGCCAGTGGGCGACCCCCCCCCCAAGATTTTCTAGTTCTATGGCTATATCGTAGTCCTAGGGACCCCTATACTTTTAGTCGGAAAAAGACTCGAAAATGTCAATTTTTTAATGAAAAATGTCAGTTTTTGAACAAAAAATGGTCAAAACCGTCAATTTTCTTGGCGCTTAGCGCCATGATTACATTTTTTATGTTTTTTTAGACAAAAATAATTTTTTTAATTGTTTTTCGATTTTTTTTTTGGTAAGAAAGACAAGTTTTTTTCCTTCAGGAACCCCCTCCCCTAAGATTTTGATAATCCGTGATCCCCGGCCCCAAAAAAGTCGCCCCCCAGACCTCAAGGCCCCATTACACGTATGCAAACCCAAATGTCGGCTGGAAGACATCATTTCGTGTGGAGTGAATCTGAACAAAGTGTACCGATGAACGGTCAACCCAAATGTTTGTGCCCCGAATGTTTTGAGTTCAAACGAATGCATGTTCAGGTGAGACATCTTAAATTTGTCGTGATGATACTTATAATCAGCCAATTTTCCAGTTGAAATATGAATCATTGTTTTCCGTGGATTAACGTTCCAAATTTTTCTCAATCTTTGTATGTTTAAAAAAAGTTTTGTTCAGCGAACATTTGACTGCTTCACCGATTAAAAACAATTTGCATCGTTTCCGACAGTGATATTCTATCACTGCTAAGTGAAGTTTATACAAAGCTTTTTTCATAGAATATAATATTCATATTCTATTCATTGGCTTGCAATATCTAATTTTGGTGTTAGTGAGATCAATAAAATTGAGTAATGAATATTCTTCAGATCAGATCGTCAGTGCAACGCAAAAACCTTTGACACACAAATTTATTGCCCTAAATTATTCTGCCACAGAGCATTCTATGTTCCGTCGTTTTGAACTTTCACACAAACGCACTTCTTGACGTGGAGAGCATGATCCTTGAACAACTTTGTGACTTGAATGTAACATTTTCCGTAGCCGTCTTTGTTGCGCTTAGCTCGGCAATGGAAGATCTGTGGAGCAGCACTGATCGGCAGAACGTCGTGTAGCACGAAATTATCGGGAGTACGTTCTCCAGTTCTATCATGGATTTTCTGAAGTGAAACATTTCCTTTGCATGCATGGAATTTCGTGGATATGAACAACATTTTCTCAATGTGTACTAACTGACAAAATTTTCATATTGTTGAATTAAAATATCATGTATACCTCTGTAGCTTGTTGACTGGCGAAAGAGGTGTTGTTGCTTGCCCTACTGTCATTATTCAGGCCGCTTGGTTTATCGCACGATTTTTCGTTAACCATGAAGATAATTTCATACCCAAGACCATTGCCCACTTGCGTTGTTGCTTCGAGGATAACAATCGCCTGGGAAAAGTCTCAACTGATGCAGATAAGTTACATTCGATACAGTTGCAAAGATCATAAATTTTACAAAAGAAGTTTTTTATTGAATAACTAATGCTAAATATTCTAATTACCTGATGTAGCGTGTAATTCTTCCTCCTGCTGACATTGAGCATATCTTCATTTTGAATTTCGTCCACCAGATAATTCAGCATATGCCAAATGGAATCGTACTGCGATGGATTATGGACATCCACCGCACTTTTACCACCGGGCATGCCAGGACGTCCAACACTCAGGTTGGGAATGACACCAGTAAGATCATCTTGTAAGATGAAAGCAGTGCAAAGGCTGATCGAAAATATAGTAAGTGACAAAATTTGCATTTTCAAGAAAAACTGTGAGAGTACAGTAGTTATGATTTTTGAACATTAAGAGAAAGCAGTGGGCACGTTGATGCTTCGACCTGTTTTATTGAGCTCGTCATCTCAAAACTGGTTTCTCAGTGCATATTGCGAATAAGTTCTATGAAATGAAAAAAGTTGCCCAGGTGTGGGCAGTAAAAGGTGGTGGTATGGGAGGCATACAATATAAGATCGTGAGTGAAAGACGTTTTCATGCTTGACACATTTCAAAGAATCCCAAATTTACACACCGCCAGCAGTGGTAGTGATGATGGGCTTTTCATCCAAGCAGTAGTTTTTCTACTGGATTTCTACTTTCTACAAGCAGAGGTTTCTACCCTCCAGGAATTATTATCAAAAAATTTTCTCTCTGTTTTCCAATTTTTAAAAACTTTTTTTAAAAACTTTCCCGCCCCTAGCGGAATTCTGAGTGAGTACTACTTTCTCATTATAGTTTGGCGTTCTGTACCATTCTGTACGGCGATCGAATTCAACTATTACTGAATTGTTCAGCCAATATTTTACATAATCTCCATGTTTCTGCCAATATTTTATATAATCTCCATTTCTGACCTGTTCAGAAAAAATGTCGACCGATGTTTCGATGTTTGGATGGCAGCTTCGGTTTCTTGATTGTTCATAATGCCAGAGGGTCAATTCTCCTGACCTTTTAGTTTTGTTCTAAAACCGTATGTAAAAGTACTCGTATTTTTGTATTTTCATTTCAATATTCGTATTTTTATCATTTGTGGTTTTCAGTGTTTTTTTGTACTCGGTCCATTTGTACTGGTACAAACGACCTATCAAAAACCGTTTATACTCAAAAATTTGCGAAAAATTGCTAAAAAAAGCATCCATTGTTATAAAATGCAACAAACATACTGTGAAACATTACGTTGGCTATTTCCACGAGATACACAAGGAGGCTAAGAATTCAGACACATAAAACACTTAATTATGAGGCACAGAACATGCACTAGTGGAATACTCCACTAAAAGCTTTTATTATTATGCTATATAGCTGCTAGTTTGTCGTTATCGATAGGGACGCATAACAAACAAGTAGATTGATACTGAATACTGATGCTGTTGAGTGACAAAAAATTTTTCGTCCTAAAATTTTCGTTTGTACCAGTACATACGAAGCCAAAATTTTCGTTTGTACTCTGCACCGTTTCGTTTGTAAAGTACAAAAAACACAGTTCTAAGATACTTTGTCTCGTTTGCCCATTTTGCATAGAAATCGTAGAAGTATTTTTTGAGCCACAACTTCATTGTATCCTCGTCAGCAATAATTTTGTGTTGTCTTTTTCTTTGGTCATAAATTTGCCCCAGGTAGGACGTCAGTTGCTTGGGGGTGAGTCTAGGTGTACTAACTTTCTGCTAGTAGGCCTCTTGTGGTGCACTCCATCTCCCGTGATTTCGCACACAGCTGTTTTGCGCTGACTCGATGAGCTCACACAAAAATGAAATGATTCTCTATATATCTTTGGCGGTGGGAGTTGATTAACACTCGATATCCCCACGATATTTCCCTATGGCTCACACGGTTGGCTCATAGCCAACATAAAGATAGTTGGTAAAAATGCCTAAAATTTTTTCCCAAACAACAAAAGGCACATCCAAAATCTAACACTTAAGCATTGGAAATCAACCAATTTGTGTCCTGTCATGTTTGGAATAAACAAATTTGCATAAAATTCTAGAACTGTTATACACAAAAATCTGTAAAACTGTAGAACCATAGAATCGTAAAACCCTAAAACTTCAAAAGAAAATGGAGGAGCTAAAAAATTCACGGTTTTATGGTTTTACACATTTTTTGTTTCAATATTCTACAATTTTGTGCAGCAGGACTTTTGTCACCGTGGAAAAATTGTTAGTTGGCCGTGAGCCAACTTTTCGTTGGCCAGTAAATCTTTTTGCTGAGCGGATCAGCGGTTTTCGGTGTTTAATGTGATGATGAGGACCTGAATGCAAAACGCCTCTTGGAATTTTTGGAAAAAATCATTCCTCGTTATAATATAGTGTAAAAATTATTTTTTAATGATGATTATGAATATCTCAGGCTAGAATAAGGCCAGGAACATAATTCTTTTTTTATTGGATGAAGAAAAAAACACAAACACAAATGCTACAACGGAATTAAAATGGTCTTTACATCAGCCAAAAAAAGGCAAAAAAATGTTCTTTTTTAATTCAGTTTCCGAAACCGATTCCGATCGATCCAGCGTACCAGAAATTCATGAAAGATTTTTTCATTTTTCGAAAAAAGTCAGCGGAAGTGGAAAATTTGAATTAAACTTAATTTACATTTTAAAAAAGAATTGGCCAGTTGCTGGGTATTGTTATCGGTGTGAGCTGATGTTTGAAAATTTTTGATCTGAATCAGATCAAGTTGTTCTGGAAGTATATAAATTAGTAGATCAATGGTTGTTTTTGATGAAATTCGGTACGGAATAGTAGCTGGGTGATGTTTTCGCTGTGATCTGATGTCCGCAAATTTTTTATCGGGATCAGATCAAATATATCAGGAAGTATAAAAATTAGCAAATCAATGATTGTTTTTGAGGAAATTTGGTGCGGAGCAGTCGATGGGTGATGTTTTCAGTGTGATCTGATGTCTGCAAATTTTTGATCCAGATCGGATCCAGTTAATCAGAAAGTATAAAAATTAGCAAATCAATGGTTGTTTTTGATGAAATTCGGTGCGGAGCAATAGCTGGGTGATGTTTTCAGTGTGATCTGATGTCCGCAAATTTTTTATCTTGATCAGATCAAATATATCAGGAAGTATAAAAATTAGCAGATCAATGGTTGTTTTTGAGGGAATTCGGTGCGGAGCAGTTGCTGGGTGATGTTTTCAGTGTGATCTGATGTCCGAAAATTTTTTATGTGGATCAGATCAAGTTGATTAGGAAGTATAAAAATTAGCAGATCAACGGCTGTTTTTGACGAAAATGGATGAGAATCATTTGCCTGATGATGTTTCAAGCATGGTCTGATGTCAAAAAATTTTTGAGCCGAATTACATCAACTTGATCTGGAAGTAGGAAAGGTAGTAGATCAACGGATGTTTTTGATGAGAATCGATGAAAATCAGTTGCATGACTCTGGTTTAAGCATGATCTGATGTTTAAAAATTTGGCATCAGAGTCAGATCAACTTGATCCGGGAATAGGCAAAGTAGTACAGCAATAGGTGTTTTTCATGCAAATTGATGAGGAACATGTGAGCTCATGACAGAAATGTAATTTTGAAAATGAAAAAAAGTAAAATGTAAGATTTTCGTGGCGGAACCATGATAGTCAAGTTCAATAAAAAGCACCGTTTTTTGCTATACGTTAATAGTTGTAACACCAGCTCATCATCGATTTATGAATAAAGTAAAAGATTAATTGCATGATTCTTCGGATACTTAAAAATCAGATACCAGGACTAAATGCCAGGGGCTGGCAAGCTTAAAGAAATTTCATCCAAGACATGTACTTAAAAAGCAGAGACAAGGTTTCGTGTCTTCCACAAAAAAATTCCTTTTAAGATAAACATATACGAGCTCCTAAAATTTTTAAATTAGTGGACTAAAGAGTAATGTTGGTCTTGTTTTTTGTTGTTTTCTTTGTATTTAAAATGTTCTGTTGTTGTGTTCCGTTAATTTCGAGAACAGAACAAGAAGCCAGCCAAAATTAAACTTACTTCTCCTGTTGATATTGAATAGTAGATAAGACGACCTTGTCCTGATTTCGCTCATGTTATTAGGTCTATCCGAACAGCTAAAGTCGGTGAGAGAAACAGAAAGTGCTGAGAGAATATGAATATGATGAAAAAAATCAAAACAAAGAACAACAAAAAATTGATTTTTGCCACAGTAAATCTTTTGCGTTATCAACATTAAAAGTAAATGGTTTAACTTGCGCATCAAGATGACTGAAATAATGTCTACGAGACAAAGGCGGTGACATAATCATGCCTAAAGTCAGTAAGCCACAAATTTCCAGTTACGTACTGTTATGCCATCTACTTTTGTTTGGCGCAACTGGAAAATATGGCTGCTTCCATGTAATGCTTTCGTCAAATGTCAATACCTTGATTTCGGGGACTGTGCTGCTAGCGTGGGTGACATTCTCATGAGTAATCCTCCATTCTTTTGTCAATCTACAGTATGCAGTTCTTTTCGTTTTCTTCAAATTATGCTGAAAGTTAAAGTATTTATTTAAATCTTTTGGGGAAATTTTTTGGGGAAGAAACGAAACCTTGTCTCTGCTTTTTAAGTCCCTAAATTGCATGCGGTCGCGACCGAGGCACAATTGTAGCTGCTGTTCATTGAATTCTGAATATATTCAAAAACGGTTTATTTTGCTGGAATCAGCGTTTTAAAATCTACAACATGATGTGCATAAGTTAATGAATTGAAAAAAAATTTTACCCATAAAAGCAAAGGGGGGACCCTCTGCTTTTAAAATTTTTTTCTCGGAAAAAATTTTTTTCGTCATTTTTTCTTTTTTTTACACTACAAATGTGTAACAACTAAAAATTTCATTTTGGTTCCATTTTACTTTACAAAAAAACACCTTACAAATGTCAACAATCTTTGAAATACACACATCTTTTGTTTCTTCGTTTTATACAGGTTGCACAAAATTGATTCCAATGAAAATCGTACACTTTGGCCGACGCAAAATTTGTGGTATATTTATAATCGCCATGTTCATAAATGGCGTTTGATGGTTCGAAATTCATCTCCAAGACTGAAAATAAAGCAAAACAATAAAAAACTGAGAATATAATGAAAAAACGAAGCAAAAAAATAACATAATGCAAAAACCAAGCAAAAAAAAAGAATAAAATGAAAAACCCAAGAAAAACCCAAAACTTACCTCAGGTAATTACTATGTTTGAGCCTAATATGGTACCATCATTGACCTCAACATCGATAGATATGTTCCCAGTGTCGCTCCTGGGCGTGTCCCCAATGTCACTATCATCGTCCAACAAAGGTGGTAACTCGGCATCATCCTCTAAACTAGCCTCTGAATCAAGGCCGAAATTTCGAAAATTTTGCCGATTGACAATTGGGGGTCCTTCTTCTACATCCGATTCTTCTTCAAAAGATGTGTCAATATTATCGATAATAAAAACCTATGTGGCAATCTGGAACATAAACGAACAGCTGCAAAAAAATAACACACGAAACAAAAAATTGACAAAATTTTTCAAAGCGCCAGAAAAACAGTTTGGAATGGCCAAAAAAGGTGTATTATAGCTTATTCTGAAGCTAAATTTCTCGCTAAAAAACGAGCGTTGAAGAAACAACTCATTTCAGCGCAGTCTGATTAAAAAATCTGAATGTGTAGACCCAGAGGGGGGGAGATATCGAATTTGAGCGAACGAAGCGCCGCATCACCTGAACTTTTATCTTCTACAGTAACTTCGCGCAATGGCGAGTTAAACACAACAAACCGCATCACTTTACGATCAGTATTCACTTTTTGACAAAGTTTTGAAAATTCTGCAATTTTTGTGCATGCAATTTAGGGTTAAGTGCATGTCTTGGATGGACCTTTTGTGAACCATTTCTCGTATCTGCCTTTTATGCGTCTGTCTGGTGTTTTAAAAACATTATCATTATCAACCTTTAAGAAAGCCTTACATCAAACATATTCGGTTTAGCTTGCCAGCCCCTGGCATTTTTTCCTGGTTATATTTTGATTGTTTTGGCCCCAGCAGTATCTACTCATTTGCGTGGGCATTTATTATGACTATATCAGTGTCAGAAACGCAGGTCTGCATCGTCCTTGTAACGACCAGATTTCTGTGAGGTACTTTACTTGGACCAATCGGTCGATACGGCGGGGCAAATACGGGGCAGGGCGAACGGTTACAACAACAACGGTTAATTCGACGGTCGCTTGAACGTCGACAAATAAAACGCGCTTCGAATAAAAACGGATGGGGGCCTCGGTTTAAATGCTTTCGAATAGTCGGCCGCTTGCAAATGTATAAAGACGGGGCGAGCGCGGATCAAAAATAAAACGATACCAGAATAAGAACCGGAATATAATGATCAAAATCACGCTTTGCTTCTTCTTTTATACGGCGATTTTGGCCACTCCCTGGACGCTGCGGGAGGTCGAGCTTCTGTCCATTTTCTTCCGCCAATCGTCGTTTCCGGCTACGCTTTTCATGCTTTCTTAACTACGCCTCTCTAATGCTTTTCTGGTACTGTATGCTTTCTGTGCTTTGCTTGCTTTCTACGGTGGGCTTGGCCACACCTCTGTGCTTCTGTGCATGCTTCCTGTATCGGTTTCTCTGTATACACATGTTTTATGGGGCCGCCGCTACTGTTACACTTGAGACTACTGTACGGCGGGGCTTCTACGTATTTTACTGTGTGCAGGTGTTGTTTACGATTTTTACTGGGGATTACGGTAGCTGTGGAATGTGTAGTTTAGTGTAGATTCTAGGGGAACAGCTGCCGTTTGTGCAAATTAATTAGGGCATCTTAATTGGGCTACCGGGGTGTGAACGGATCAAAATAAAGTACTTCACGTAATTTTGTAGGAATGTTTGGGTGTGAATCCCAGACATCCTTGAGACATAAAATGTGAAAAATAAAATAATATCTAATAAATGTCTATTACATACAGTATGCTACATATTTACAGTACTGCTTTAGCAGGTACGTTACATTTCCCTCCTTCCGGAGTTGAACGTCCTCGTTCAAGGCTTTCGAGGTTGAGGAGGGGTGGGGGTAGATTCGTTAGCTGCTTTCCGAGGGTAGAAAGGGGTTGTCTCGTTGACATGCACCGTGAATGTAATATTCTTATGGGGGTGTTTGAGTGTAACGTTGGGGTACATGAAATTCGTAACTGTATAGGGACCGTTTTGGCGAGGGAGGAATTTGGGAGTCAACCCTTGTTTACACGAATGATTTTTATAAAGAATAAGATCACCTGTCTTGTAATGTATGTTCTGAGCATGCTTGTTATACTGACGGGTATAGTGGGCTTGGGCTTTTTGCAAACTTTTCTGCACAGTTGAGAGGGCTTCTGTAAAATGCGATTTTACACGAAGGGCGTAATCATTTAAATCAACCATGTAGGATGTGGGGAAAAAATTTAAAGCTGCATCTGACGGCAGATTAGCTTGCCTACCGTGGAGTAATTCAAATGGGGGATACGAAGTGCTATCATTTTTATGAATGTTGATCGAAAAAACGGCGTACGGGAGATAAGTATCCCAATCAGTGTGATTTGAATTGATGTACATGCGAATACGGGTGGCTAGGGTTTGGTTGCAACGCTCAACTTCCCCATTGGCAATGGGATGGTATGGGGTGGTATGAATTTTCTGAGTATTGCATAAACTGGTGATCCGTGAGAAAAGATCGGATACGAAATCGGTGCCACGATCACAATGGATGATTTTTGGGGACCCATGACGACAAACAATTTTGGTTACGAATAGCTTGGCAATAGTGGCCGCAGTGATGTCAGGGGTCGGGAATGCCTCTACATACTTTGTGAAATAATCGATGAAAACGACAATGAATCGGTTGCCGTCTTCAGTGAGGGGTAACGGTCCCATGCAATCAACACCGACTCTATCAAAGGGGCCAGTCGGCTGAATTGGTACCAAGTTTGCATGCACTTTGTGTCGGAGGGCTTTCTGTGTCTGGCATGGGTGACAAGTTTTGCAGTAACGTTTGATATCACGGCTCATTTGGGGCCAAAAATATTTCTGTCTGAGCAAGTGTAGGGTTTTCCGGGCCGCAAAATGACCTGTGAACTTGCTGTCATGATGTGAGGCGATGAGATGCTGGACTTGGGACTTGGGAATGTATAGTTTTGCCTGTTTGTCGACTATACGGAAGAGAATGTTTTGATGCACTGCAAATTTGATAAGGGTAAGGGGGTGTTTTTGGGCGATTTTTGCTAAAATACTTTTGACAGTTGGATCAGTGCGTTGGAGTTCGGCAAAGTTTTTCTGTTGCTCTTCTTGTTCAGTTGCTTCGGCTTCCAAAACTGAATTGATAGTTGATATTTCGGGGCGGGTTTCTAATTGCTCAATATCAAAGGATTGCTTTGCTGTTTGCGAGGGGAATCGAGAAACTGCATCTGCGTTACGGTTAGCAGTGCCTTTCTTAGGTCGAATGTCGAGTTGAATACCAGATAGGGCTAATCCCCAACGGGCAATGCGAGGGGACGGGTTTTCCTTTTGTAAGACTGCCTGAACTGCTGTGTGGTCAGTGTGTACAATAACATGTTGCTGGAAAAGATAAGGGCGGAAATACTTGACAAATTCGACTACTGCAAGGGTTTCCAGCTCAGTGATCGGATAGTTGCGTTCTGCGGGTTTCAATGTGCGGCTCCCAAAAGCAATGGGGCGATCCTGACCTTTACTATCTAGCTGACTGAGAATGGCGCCGATGCCGAGTTTTGAGGCGTCAGTTTGCAGAATAAACGGTTTGGTGAAATCTGGATGCTGCAGTATTGGGGCATGGATGAGTAATTCTTTTAGCTTAGTGAATGCATTTTGCTGTTCAGGGCCCCAGGAAAATTCTGAGTTCTTTTTGAGTAGCGATGTGAGTGGGCTAGAAACTTGAGAGCAATTTGGGATGAATCTACGATAATATGAGGGTAGGCCAAGGAATGACTTAACTTCTTTTGAGCTTTTGGGCGTGGGTATGTCATAAATGGCCTGTACCTTATGGGGATCTGGTGAGATGCCTTGCTGAGAAATGACGTGGCCTAAGTATTGGACTTGGGGCTGGCAGAATTTGCATTTTTGTATGTTTAGCTTAAGGCCTGCTTGTGAGAATCGGGCAAGAATAGTGTCTAAACGTTCCAGCATTTGGGCATGGGAGTCTGCGAATACCAAAACATCGTCGAGATACACAAGGCATGTGTTCCATTGCAGACCCGAAAGAATAACATCCATCAACCTTTGGAATGTGGCTGGGGCATTGGTGAGTCCAAAAGGGAGGTAATTGAATTGATATTGGCCAGCTGAGCAATTAAAGGCTGTTTTTTCTCTGTCTGTTTGTGCTATGGGAATGGAATAGTATGCATTGGATTGGTCAAGGGAGGTGAAATATTTCATTCCACGGAGGGTGTCTAGAATTTCGTCTATCCGGGGCAAGGGGTAGGTATCTTTTTTGGTGACTTTGTTGAGGCCTCTAAAATCAATGCATAAACGATGGCCTCCGTCTTTTTTGGGAACTAAAACTGTGTTGGTACACCATGGGGAATTGCTTTGGCTTATGACACCTGCTTTTGCGAGTTGCTCAACTTCTGTTTGTATGATTTGCTTTTCCTTTGGGGAAGTCCGATAAAGTTGTCTACGTACTGGTTGGGAGCCATTGGTGTCAATTGTATGTGAAACGAGGGTGGTTCTACCTACATCCATTTTGGATTTAGCATATAATGTGGGATACTTCGATAGGGCGCGTAGGAGTTGTGTTTTTTCTGCTTCTGTGAGGTCACTGGAGGTTAAATTGACATTTTCTTTTAACCATGTGAATGTATCAAAACGGTTGGGCTGGTTTTGCATTGAAGGGGTTAGATTAGCGGGAGCATTTTGTTTTGGGATGTAACAAGAGACTGTGCCAATGCATGTTCCAGGGTAAAGAATTTGAGCTGTTTCTTGTGTGTTTAGGACGGATATGCGTATGCGACTGTTTTGATTTTCAGAGATGCAAGCTGCGAAATGGACTTTGGGATTCTGTTTGGGTTTTGGGGTGAATTCAAGCTGTTTGACCTGTAAGTACGATTTGGGCAAGGGGACAGTAAATTCGGTTACTGTACGGGGTGGTAATTCTAATTTCTCATCCAGATAAGTTCCACCACGAGTTGAAAGAGGGCTATATTCTAGGCCATCACAAGGTAGTATAACATTGCCAAATTTGACCTGTGATTTTTGATTGTTGATAGTGTATTCCGAAAATCGACTGAGAAAGTTTTTGCCTAGAAGGATGTCTGCTGTGCAATCTTTTTGGACATGGACCATGACTGTTTCCTGGATTGTTTGGGCTGTCACTGTGACAAAAGTGGTTCCTACAAAGTGAATCGGAAGATTATTTGCTGCTTTTGCTTGGACTAGCGGGGGTTTCATGTCTAACTGTAAAAGTTGCGCGACTCGGGAATCAATGAGTGAGTAAACTGCACCAGTGTCAATCATGCCTTTTGTCATTAATTTGCCGTTAAGTGTGATTGGAATATGAGGGGTATGTTTCTCAGGTACGTTTTGGGGTGGCTTATTTGATGCAGATTGCTGAATTTGATTAATGAGTTCGATTGCAGGAGTTCGGGGGGTATCAATATCGACAAGGACGTATTTCTGCTGTGTTTGCGCCCCACGACGATTAGCTAATTCTAAGAGGGCATGGCCGAATGATGGGGGTATGGCCTCATGTAAATGTCTGTTGTTTGATGGTATTTCGTATGCATGTTCGTTTGTGGCATGATGCTTTGGAGAGGGGAAATATTTTCGAAGAACGAGGAATGAATAAAAGACGCCTGCAATAACTACAGTAATAACGGCTAGATTTATAATGATTTGCAGGGGTCCTTTGAGTAAATTGTTTAATCCGTCTGTGAGACTTTGGGTGGTACCGGTTATTACATGTTCTATGCCTTGGCCGGCGCCAGAGAGTGTATTTCCGAGTGCTTGGCCAGTGCCGGAGATCATGTTGTAGACTGTGTCGGAATTGAGAGACATTTGGGCGGTGTAATTGACGAGTTTTTTGACAATGTTTTCGAGTGTGTGAGTTTTGTAAATGTATTGTTTCAAAAAGAGTAAGTTGGTTGAAATAGTTGCAAGTTGATCATGAAAAATGGCGGGTGTATTAAAATGGAAAAGGGAGAAATTTTGGTTCCAGACGATTTCTAAGGGTAAATTTGTGACATGCGGGGATCCTGTTTCACTGACCCATGTATTATTCTGTTTGTAAAGGGCTACATGCATGTGATGGCAGTCAACGGTTTGCGAAAAAGGGGTCAAATCGTTGCCTCCTGGATTTGAAAACATGAGTTCAGTTCCTACGAGAATGGGCAAAAGTTTGTAGCATGTTTGGTTGATTTTGTGGTTGTAAAAGATTTTAGATGCATTTACTTGTTTACAGGGCCAGACTGTGAGGGCTTCTCCTGTGAATTCTGCTATGATGTCGGTTCGCTGTAGGAATGCACGCGCTCCAAGGGTTGCATCAAGACGCAAGATTTGCCATACGAGATCAAGGTGACGCTGTGCCTGTCTGCATAATTCATTCCATACATTTTTGAAATTTTGAATTTCGAATTCCTGTATTTTGTCTGCTAGATAGTTTAGTTTTGCATTAATGGGTTCAAAATCATCAAAATCGTATAATGTAGTATGAGTTTCGTTGGTTTTTGGGGTTAAAAATGCATTACGATGTGGGGTGCTTTTGTCTAATTGTACGATAATGCCTTGTTCGGTTAGAATGCTATCTTGGATTTCTGGGCAATTGGGGTTCGAAAAAACTGTATTTTTGACCGAGAATGCACCTTGTAGTTCTTCTATTATCATGTGTGTTTGCGTGAGTTTGATGGGATGTGTATTTTTGTATTCGAAAGGGCATAAGTTTTCAAATGCTGTTTCATTCCAGATAATAGATCCGTCGGCTGTGACACAATGACCTGATGTCGGTTTGCATGACCCTAGGTCGCCTAATGTACCTGTCATAGATTTTCCATTCCAAGATGCTATTTGTCCTATTTCTATGATGACGTTAGTGACTGAGGTACAATGGTCTGTACAACACCATGTGTATTCTACGCTTAAGGAGTTATTTGTTGACCAAAATCCTGGTTGGGTTTCGTATAATTTTTGACCGTTGTGTTCTTTGTCTATAACGATTGCCTTACAAACATGTGGGGTTAGATTTTGCATTTCGGTTTGGTCGAAGACAATACCTTTTGATCCAAAAAATCCTGTATTAGTACAAATTTTGCGTTTGCGAACACTGCATTTGTATGCGTCTGTAATGTGGGGCTTAGTGGAGGGGATATAGATTTTTCCGAATGTTTGTACGGGTTTGTCTACTGTGGAAGGGGGCATGCATGATACAAGTTTTGGTATGCTGACTGAGTGACCGCTCAATGAAGTTCCACACATCTGAAATTGGGCACTACACGATGTGGGGATTATTATACAAAGAAAAATACAAAACATCGGCCAATAGAATGTTTTAGTGGAGGCGGCGGGGCACTGTATGTTTCCGTTGTGGCCGGTTTGGTGTTGGGGCTTTTGGTGTTGTCGTTTTGCGATTTTGCGCTGGGGGGGTGGCCGGTTTGAAATCTGAACGTTCTGTAAAATTTTAGAAATTGAGTTATGGGATGGGGTTTGGACTTGCTTACTTTCGGGGGTTGGTAGCAATGTTTGGCGGGGGCGGAATCGGTAGGGTTCAGGGGTCAGGCCGTGTAAGAGGGACAATAAGTTGCGACCTGTTTTCGACGGGGTTTCAGGGGCGGTGGGCGGCGTTGTGTCTTGCTTTCGGGGGATCTTGTAGCCTACGGGGATGGTGGGCGGCGATTTTTCGACTTTTGCGGCTTCAGGCGTGGGGGGTGGTGACATGGCGCACCAATCGGGTACGTCCAGATCAAGGACGTATTCGTCACTGCGGCGGTGGGTGTTGGGCATGATAGTTCCTAAAGTAGTCTGAGGGCCGTTAGTTATGGTGGGTAATTTTGAGTAAAATGCGGGGTCGTCGATGTCCATGAGGGGTTGGGGTTGCCTGTACTCAATGCAATTTTGGATATTACGACTCTGCTGATTTGGGCAATATCTGCTTGTATGACCTCTCTGCTTGCATATAAAACATTGAAAATTGGAGTAGGGTTTTGAAGGGCAGTTATCTGATCTATGTCCTGTTTGGGAGCAGTGGATGCATGGGCTTTTACAATCACGTGTACTGTGATTATTACGGAAACAGATTGCACATGATTTTCGGGTGCCTACTGATTTACAATTACGAGCTACGTGTCCGATTTGTCCACACTGGAAGCATGTGGGTTGCCTGGGGGTGGTATTGTTCCTGTAAGCATTATTCCTGTTTAGAGTATTGTTACTGAAATTGTTGTAGCTACTTTGTTGTGGGGGTTGAGGTTTTTGTTTGATCTGCAACTGTAAATCTTTTACTTGTTGTTCTAACTGATGCAAAAGATCCTGTTGGTCTGTATTTTTGGTTAGGGAAAAGATGGGTTCGGGTTTTGGGGGTATGAAGGGAAGGACGTTAGATTTTAACTCGTTTCTAAGAATTTGCTGTTCAATGTAAGCTGCTTCGTCTGACATTTCTTTTAGAGTTGCGAACCTTCTATACTTAATTGCTTCCCTGATTTCGTTTTGCATGCCTTCTACAAAGAGGGGTTTTATGATCATTTCTCGTGCGTCTGTGTTAAAGTTAGGGTAGGCGAGGGTTGCGAGATGTTCTAGATCAAATAAGAATTCCGTTACTGTTTCTGATCGCTTTTGTTTTCTTTCGCGTAAGAATTGTTGATGTAGCTCATTATCTCTATTGTTTGGGAAAAATGTCTGTAATGCGACTTTATACTGCTCGTATGTGTGGGGAGGGTTTTCAGAATTTGCTAAACTTTTGAATTTTGCTAACGCGGCTCCTCCTAAATGAATTTCTAAACATGCCAACTTTAACTGTACGTCTGTATCTTTCATGCCTTGGAGTGCCATGAATTGTTCTAATCTTTTGTTCCATTCACCAAAATGTTGGGTCACGCCGCCCGTGAATACTGTAGGTTTCGCGTAGAAATTGTTTGCCATGTTATTACGAATGTTTGCTGTTCTTAGATCGTCTATTAGGGTAGGGTTTACTGTATTCTGATTCAATTGTGTGCGTAGGGTACGAAAATGTTCTGAAAACAAATCGTTTATCTGTTCTCTAACGATTTCTCCTAAATGATCTTGCGTTTGGTGGGTCATTCTTGGTTTACGATGGGATTTCTGCTTAAATGCTTCAATTTTTGCTTCACGCTGTATTCGTTTAAATGTATCGCTTAATGTCTCGTTGGAGGGGATTTCCAGTTTGCTTAATACGAATACCGTCTTACTGTAGGAAATGATTACTACTGTATTACTAATGCTTCTAAGTGCCCGGATAAGGGTACACCTAACTGGGGGCAGGGAGTTCCACTGGTTAACGTAAAGGTACGGTCACCAAAATATGTAACGACCAGATTTCTGTGAGGTACTTTACTTGGACCAATCGGTCGATACGGCGGGGCAAATACGGGGCAGGGCGAACGGTTACAACAACAACGGTTAATTCGACGGTCGCTTGAACGTCGACAAATAAAACGCGCTTCGAATAAAAACGGATGGGGGCCTCGGTTTAAATGCTTTCGAATAGTCGGCCGCTTGCAAATGTATAAAGACGGGGCGAGCGCGGATCAAAAATAAAACAATACCAGAATAAGAACCGGAATATAATGATCAAAATCACGCTTTGCTTCTTCTTTTATACGGCGATTTTGGCCACTCCCTGGACGCTGCGGGAGGTCGAGCTTCTGTCCATTTTCTTCCGCCAATCGTCGTTTCCGGCTACGCTTTTCATGCTTTCTTAACTACGCCTCTCTAATGCTTTTCTGGTACTGTATGCTTTCTGTGCTTTGCTTGCTTTCTACGGTGGGCTTGGCCACACCTCTGTGCTTCTGTGCATGCTTCCTGTATCGGTTTCTCTGTATACACATGTTTTATGGGGCCGCCGCTACTGTTACACTTGAGACTACTGTACGGCGGGGCTTCTACGTATTTTACTGTGTGCAGGTGTTGTTTACGATTTTTACTGGGGATTACGGTAGCTGTGGAATGTGTAGTTTAGTGTAGATTCTAGGGGAACAGCTGCCGTTTGTGCAAATTAATTAGGGCATCTTAATTGGGCTACCGGGGTGTGAACGGATCAAAATAAAGTACTTCACGTAATTTTGTAGGAATGTTTGGGTGTGAATCCCAGACATCCTTGAGACATAAAATGTGAAAAATAAAATAATATCTAATAAATGTCTATTACATACAGTATGCTACATATTTACAGTACTGCTTTAGCAGGTACGTTACATCCTCGAAATCTACCTTTCTATCAACTTCATGATCTTTAAAATCCGCAAAGGGGTGACACAGAAGTTTCTGCGTCCGCAGGTTCAGACATGGGCAGAGATACTAAGGTAACTACTGATGTGTGATGATTTTTCAACAAATATGATCAAATATGATTCAATAAATACTCATAATGTTTTCATCCAGGTAGTATCGTGTTCCACACTGTGATAAGTAGATTTGGGTTTGATCACCCGAGAAGCAGAGAATCAAACAAAAACATGAGTAGTTTTTTATTTCAAATAAGATGGTACAGGAAATATGAACATTATAACGTGCAATATTTCACATTTTAAAAGTTTACCTACAATTTCGATGATCTGAATTCAAGGGAAATATTCATGCGTGTCATTTAATTGATTTTCCAGCTTGGATACTGCTCCCTTCAGCCATCCGATCAGACTGGAGACATTTGCAAAGCCTGCGTATCCATCTGTACATGAGTGACCACTACCGAAGCTTGTTATCCCAAAAATAGTTGACAACGAACTACCATCATCCAAGACTTTGGAACACAAGAATGGGCCGCCAGAATCACCCTGAAAAAGCTTCGGAAGTACAAACTGTCTGAAATTAGCTCTTTTAGACTCAAATTTTATAAACAAAAATATTAAAATAGCTTTTGTTGGTGCATTTGAACTGGGAACATAAGGATTAAAGGTGACCACACTTGACTGACCGCTTTACTTTATCTGTAATCGAGGCATGGGTCACTTCCAGGCCCTCTGGTCATTCTGAGAAAAAAATGTGTTTAATTTATGTCCTTTTTTCACCAAAATTTCATAAAATCATCGACAAACTGACTGAAGCAGCAATTCCTGAACCTTTTCCAAAGACCTAACGTCAAATTAGGGCCTAATGGTCACTAAGAGAACTCATAATCGACCCAAGAGAAACCTTGACCTAATTCTCAACTTTTTCGACCATAAAAATTTAAAATGACGAAAAATCAACAAAATGATATTTGCGTTTTTTGAAAGACTTCTTCATAAGTATCACGAAGTTTTAGTTCCAATGTTATTCACTTATTCTAAGGAAGCTCATAAAAGTGACCTTTCTGGTTATAAGTGCTAAGTTACAGCCAGATTCTAGAACGCGAGCATAACTGAATATGAAATAATGCATTCAGCTTCACCTACAACGAGCAGCCTTTTATATCAAAGGTGCAGATATCAGTTAAATTCCTTGAATTTTTAATACTGATTTGCTTTCCAGTTTTACCAGATGATTTTGGACCTGATTGGATCCCGTTTTTAATCCGGTCCTCATCCAATAGTGTGAATAAGACAGAAAATGTACCTCATCCGGTCTCCACAAGCTATATCTTCAGATATTCACAGAAGACTGTTTGGGTAAGTGGGATGTATGAGTACAGTCTGATTAACTTTGACGAAAAACTCAACTAAATGTGACTCGGGCAAACTTACTATGCAAATATTGTCTTCTGCATTTTCAACGGGTTCTGTGCAGAATACATTTCCTTTTATCATCGCAGCAGTGTCCATACTTCGACATGAGTTGGTGACTTGAAGCTTGACTTCTTTCAGTACTTTCGAACCGTCTTGATCTGAAAATTTTAAATCTCAAAAAATTTCAATTGATACATGGAATGGGAGAGTATAATACATGAGTCCACAGACTTATTCAGTAAACCATAGACCTCCTTATCATGAAAAAATGATATTTCCACATAAATTTATTTGTCTAATTGTTACGATTTGAAACAGTTCCTAATTCAATAAATCCTATATTCATGGCTATTAGAAAATTTTTGCGATGAAACTCACAAAGCAGAAATCAAAAGGAAGATTAGCTAAGCTCGATGATTTAGTCGGCATTCTTCCATTGAAATGCCCGCATGATATCAACTTCTACATCTCTGCATGTATACTGAATAAAGGAGTCAAACATGGTTGCACACTCACCAATATCCACTCTTCCCCATCCCATAGCCTTGCATGGTTGTGAAACGGGTACTGGTGCATCTTCAGGTGGTAAACTAATGGGCCCGATAAAATTGCTAAAATCAACCAATTTTTCCAACTGTATTAGCGCGATGTCGTTATGTTTTGTTTGATAGTCAAAATCACGATGAGAAACAATTTTGTTAGCCTTGTGGAACTCTTGGGCAATTTCCAATATATCATCCCTGTGAACGCCAAGCCTAATTCGAACTCTACTAGGCGAAAATCCTTCTGGACCATCACTACAGATTAAAACATCTCTAGTGAGTGAGATAGCAGGTCGAGGATTCACATTATACATTTATGAGATTTCAAGACTCGATGCAAAGGCTGCATTATTGTGCTATGGCATTTCTGATGATCTTATAAATGAAATGAGCAAAATTGAAGTTGTGTATTCATCCGAGTTTATTACTGTACTAAGGTAATAAAATTATTCTGTTAATACTCTTCGCCTCAATACATAGTTCATTTTTCAAGACACTGAAAGAAAGCTTCATGATTCTGCTAATCTTATGAGAGCATAGTAGAATGTTTCCTCAGACGAAAAACGAAATTGAGAGTACATAACCATGATCTTTTACACAAAAGATGATTTTCCACACCAACTTCCATTTTCTCGACTTCATTCCTCATTTGTGTCACAGTCACGTCGAGCGATGTTATGACAGTATACTTTAGGGAGAAAGTATTTTCCAAAGTTTCGTTACTGAAAGTCCAAGAATTATGAATTTTCGAAAATCTCTGGACTAGAATGTATTTTGGACGGCGATGCACTTCGAAGGGACTGTTCTGTGGATCTCAATGGACTACATATATGACCATTTAAAGCAAGTTTTTGATTTTAATAACCATCTATAAGTTCGAATAAGTGCTTCAAAAATCGATCTAACATTCGTTCCAGCCGATTTTTGATTCACGATTACATTCATGATATGTAGTGACCATAATTGCCGAAAAGATACATTTGCATTAATCAAATATAGTACATTTGCAGAATGTAATTTTGCTGTTCACTCATGGCTAGACCACACATCGGTGGTTTGGGAAGTTGATCTCACCCAGTAAATGTCCGACCTCATCCAGGTGAATGTTAGACCTTTCCACCTAAAAAGTGACTTTTCAAGGCGAGCGGGAATATGTTTCGTATACTTTGTATGATTTATCGATTGGAAACCAGATAATTAATCGTGATCTATTGAAAAACTTGATTTAAAACTGGGTATCTTCCACTTTGAGGATGTTTTGGATTGTTGAAGTCTGGCTGGAATTCGATTGACCTCGGCCATTTTTTCGTTTCTACTGGGGAATGAACTAGACTGTTCATTTCAAACTTTCTGGGGGTCCCTTCAACCTACGGTTATCAACAATACCTTGATCACATTACTTTTTGGAATCATACCACGCAAAACTACATCGAAAATCTACTTTGATTCCATGTTTACGCAATGTGCGGCTGTGAGTATCAAATCAGATCGAATTTTTTTGTTGACATTGTCGATTGGATTTCCGATCAAGGCGCCTCCACAATTGCGGTTGATTTTGGCCATCCATGGATGCGTCAATGGTGCTGACTGCGTCCCGCCACTAATGCGGGCGCCTTTCATTTTCATGCGTGGTGCGAGACCAGTTGGTAGTTTGATACCAACGCCACTCTTTAGGGGCTCATGTCTAGGTGGATTGCCTGAAGAATAAATAGTTATTATCATCGTATATGAACTGTGACGAAGTTCACAGAGAAGAAAAACCAAGCAAAAGAAGGGATGAGAAGGTGCAAAACAACTGGCCACAACTTGGTGCACGTTTTACCTCCGCGTCTTGTCTCACATTAGCGCCCAAAGCTGTGTCTTACTTTGGCGCTCATCTTACTCTGGCGCTCGCCTTACTTCGGCGCCGTCATACTTTGGCGTCTAGTACATCCTAGTATACAAGCAATGTGTTTTCATTTATGCAAATTTGATGTGCACTTCCCAAATATAAGCCTAAACCTAAAGCTAAGCCTAAGCCTAAAGTTAAGCCTCAGCCTAAAGCTAAGCCTACGCCTAAAGCTAAGCCTAAGCCTAAAGCTAAGCCTAAGCCTAAAGCTAAGCCTAAGCCTAAAGCTAAGCAGCCTGAGAATTTATTTAAATCAATGACGAGAATGGGTGCTGAAATAGTGGAGTATGCACATTCATGTGTCATGCAAGAATTCAAAATTTTGCTCCCTGAATTGTTCTACCAAAGGCACTGTTATGCATCCGCCGTGCTATACAGCGTCACGTTATTCCACACGAAATTTCTGTAGTTGCTGCACTGCACTGCGCCACCTTGTATTCCTTTTCCAGGTGGCGCAAAAACGTGGTAAAATGAAACACTGCGTCTTCTATGTCAGCATGATTCAGATTATGCAACAGAAGCGCTTTTTGGCATGTATAGGTGACCCACGGCCAACAGAAGCCATTTTGGCGGCGAGATCAACTGTCAGCGTGGTACATAGTCTGCAGTCGTAGATAACATAGAATTGTTACGCTAGATCATAATTTGGTTATGTACACAAACATCATTTGATGGACTATGTGTTAGCAGAAGCTGATAACCAGCCTTAGTGCCAGATCCAGAAAATACTCACTATAAGGTGTGCAACGATCACACATATTGCTGCAGTTCAAGGAAGGATCTAAGGGCTAGACTAGGAGTTGCTACCTCATCTGCCTAACTCGTCTGACATTGCCTCATCCGACTAGTACCATTTCGATCAATGCAAACAGCCTCAAAGATGCATCATTTGAAAACGAAGACCAGTTCATTGCACATCTACGGAAATTCTTAGTCTCAAAGTAAAATACCTTGTATCAATTCGTCTTTGCCTTGTTGGACAGTAGATGGAAGAATTTCACAGACATCAAGGGTCCCCATTTTGATGATTGAACTTGCTGTTATTTCGGCAATTACTTTCTTCACCAAGGTTATACAATATGCTTAAAAGCTCATGAATATAAATAGAGCCAATGAACTGCCGTCATCACATGAGGTGTAAAAAAATTCTCAATTTTTACATAAAACTTTACAAAAAAAGTGAGTCTAAATTTGGCGCTGGCTGACTCGGCGCCAAACTGTTATTCTTTTCGTTTCAGTTTTCTTTGTTCTATTTATTTCTTATCTTTTTCTTTTTTAACTATTATTTTTCTTTGTATTTATTTCTTTTTTGTTTTCTGCAGCTTTGTTCATGTTTTGGTTTATGTTCATGCTGTCATTTCTTTGTCTTATACTTTTCTTCGTTTTTCTTTTTTTTCGTTTCCTGTGTTTTACTGAAGTATTTGTTTACGGTTGTTAGCTTAAAGTGTTAAAGTACCTTTGGGAAATTTTAGAAGATTCATATAGCATTCTTGGAGTAACGAGAACCATTTTTCCGCAAAAAAATTGCATTACATGGGGTAAAGGGATTTATAGCATTACTTGGAGTAACGGGACACTTGAGGTATTGGGATACTTCAGGTAAAGAGACACTTGGAGTAGAGGAACACAGTCTTTCAGACTCCGAGAATGAATCATTTTCTGTTTGAATACTGTTACAGCGTCTAGCGGTGATGTTGTATCGTTTTTCTACATCATTTAGTCGCTTGCTGATGTAAGAAAAACATTATCCTGAAATCAACGAGCAAAAATACACTTTAGCTGTAACTACTGGTTAACCATAAGTGTATTCAAAATTTCAGGTCTTTAGTGTAACCAATTTTTGTTGATCAAGAGGCATGTCAAGCCCAGTACTCATATCCAAATGAGGCAAGTGAGTAACTGTGACCGAAAAGATGCAAATTATGTTGTAATTATTTTGGAATTTGAGTTTGCTAGAAGGCCAGAAAATGCACTATTTTACTGATTCTCTCACTAGAAACACTCAAAAGTTCGACAACTTAAGCGACTTCTTCCAATCTGATTTACAGAACACCAGTGTTATCCATATTTCAATAATAAAGCCTACTTTTTCTTCCCCGATAGAAATATATGTGCCAGCTTGACAAGTTTTTCGATTTCCAGAGCTCAACGTATCGATTGTCTCTGTTCTTATGGGCAGATGCCAGAAAAACGCACCACTTGTTGTTTTCTACATAATTCACAGCCCAGCACGGCTCAACAGCTACGATGCAAGCGACCATACAATCTTCTTTTGAATCTACTTTCGTGTAATTGATTACGTCAGCAAAGTGAAATCCATTCGATTCAGAGTAATGATTGGGTTTGATATCCATATGCTCCAGAACCAGGTCGTGATCGATTGGCAATATTTTATAGGGAAATGGAAAACTATAATCATTGCCATTTTGCAATATAATTTCGGCTGACAAATCGATTATGTCCTGCAATACAGACTTATTGACAAAGCTTTTGGCTGAAGTCCAGACTCACAAAACAATCCACAAGACAAGCCCTTAACCTCCTCTTTTTATATTTGAATTTTCAGGAGCCACAAAAAATTGCACACAACGTGGGGCTCGAACCATCAATTTCCTGCATCTGAAGTACGTTTTTGATTTCAAGATACAGGTGTAAAATTCTTCGCAATAGATTCGAAGAATTCAAGCAACAAATCGGGCAGAAATTTTTCAGAGATTAGATTCTAAATAAATTATTAGGATTTTATCCAGGGTATTACATGCTCAAGAAAAATAACCGATCATAGGTGACGCTGGAGCGTTATAATATACCTGGCCCTCTAAAATCTGACTAACCCTCTCCCTAAGGCAAAAAAATTGTATAGAGACATGAGGTTTTTTGTATAATATCCGCCATATGGGCAGACATAGGGGTGTCAAAAATCATTGGGGGTCTATAATCAAATGGTGCTCGGTGGGACTCCAAAAACATGCAAAAAACGGCCTCTTTTAGGACCCTCAGTTGCACCAGATTCCTCAATGGGTACGCATCTCTGGACCTTGATACTTCTACGCATGCACCTATCAGGTGTCCACTCCAAACGCTTTTTTTATTTTTTGAAAATATTGATAACGAAATTGGAGAAGATGCCCTTCGTTTGGGTTTAGAAAAATCTTTTTTTTTGGTGAAACAAATGTAATGTTATCTGATTATCTTGCGTGTAAAACAAAGGTGTTTACGTGGTCTTTTTGGAGAAGGGGTTTTCGATTATTGGGAATTCTGTGGATACGGACACTTTACACAGAAAATAATACTGGATGTAAACAATCGCATTCTCGTGATTTTTTGGTGGAAGGAATTTCCGACCGCGGAAAATTCGATAGAACGCTCACTTTACACTAAAAATTATCCCTGGTGTAAACAAGCGTGTTTTCGTGATTATTTGGTCGAAGAGATTTCCGACCACGGTGTATTCAACGAATGCAGCCACTTTACACAAAAAAACTATGCCGGCTGTAAACAAGCGTGTTTTTGTGACTTTTTGGTAGAAAAGGTTTTCGACTGTGCTGTATTCAATGGATGCGGTCACTTTACACATAAAAATTAATCCAGGTGGAAATAAGCGCAATTTCAAGATTTTTTGGTGGAAAGAATTTTCGACCACGGATTATTCAAAAAATGCAGCCACTTTGCACAAAAAAATTATTCCAGGTGTGAACAAGCGTATTCTCGTGATTTTTTGTTGGCAGGAGTTTCCGACCGCGGGAAATTCAATAGATGCGTTCACTTTACACAAAGAAATTATCCCTGGTGTAATCAAGCGTATTTTCGTGACTTTTTGATGAAAGAAGTTTTCGACCGCGGGGAATCTAATGGACGCGATCACTTTACACAAAAAAGTCATTCTGAGTGTAAACAAGCGTATTTTCGCGAATTTTCGGTGGAAGGAGTTTCGACCGAGGAGAATTCAACGGATGTGGTCACTTTACACAAAAGTTATCGTGCGTGTACAACAAAGATACTTCCGTGGTCTTTTCAGGGAAAGATTTTCGACTATTGGGAATTCAATGGAGACGCTCACTCCACACAAAAAAAGTTATCCCGGGTGTAAACAAGCGTATTTTCGTAAATGGTTTTCGACTACACAGATTTCAATGGATATGGTCACTTTCCACAAAAACTTGTTATTTGTGCAAACTAAGTTATTTCTGTGATTTTTGAGTTGAGGGTTCTTGACTATGGGCAATTCAACAGATATGGTCACTTTACATTCTGTTTACAACATGTTTTACTATGCAGTTTACATGTCCTTTACTTTTACCGAAAGTGGGACTTTGTAGTTTGAAGATTCTTTTTTATTGTTTCTTTGATGTGAAGATGACCAAATTTAAAACTCCAATTTGCTTCCATGAAGGTTTTTATACATGGTTGAAGCATACCAGAAATAGGTGGACTAGTTTATTAGGAAATGCTCCGATGGGGCAGGAAAAAAGAATATACTTGCTTAGATAGTTGCCAAGCTAGAAAAAGGATTGAACTAGATTTTTGAGAACTTGAGCTTAAATTTGAAAAACCCACTTTTTGAATATTGGATTTCTACTCTTTCTCATTAAAAAATTTTTCATATCCGTGGAAAAGCGTATTCTGCAGCTGAGTGCAAAATATATTTTGCAAAAAATATATTTCTGTAGCTGAGTGAAAAGTATATTTTGCAAGCTGACCTACCAACCATAGATGCACATACGGTGGGGGGAAAACCCTTCCACTGAGACTCTGCATACACCTGGCTGGCCTCTGGAAAAACGCAATTGGCTACCCCTGGACTTTTTCAAAATCTAAAAACACCTGAAAAAGCAGGTTTTCTGACAAGAATTTTTAAAAAACATTTTTGAAAATCCATTTTTTGCTTAATTCTCCCTCTCGAAAATTCTTCCCTGCATCTCTACTTCCAACTATACATGTGCAGCTCTGACATTTGGGGGAATGATGGTTACAAAAGGGGCGGATCCTGGTTTTTTGAGACAAAAATTCCAAAAATACTAAAAAAAATTTTCATACAGGAAAAGACTTCCAATTTCAAAACTCTGGGTCCGGCATATCCTCCCTGCACACGTGTGCTTCCAACTGCACTGAGCTTTCACAGATGACGAAAAAATCTGAATTTCAAAATTAAGATTGACTTGAAGCATTGCCTTACAAATATGGCATTTTCATTCAACAGCCGCTAATGTATACGTTTTGTTCAATGTGACATACAATTCAATGCAAAGGTTGATCAAGAAGGACTATAATACATTAAAATTTCATGGCATAGAGAAGAACAAGTTTGCCCATCACATTAGTAGAGATAGAGATGAGTAATTAGTGAATAGTGCCGCATATATGCGTGCCTGATACAATTTCGTTTCGTATAAAATCAAAGATGCATAAGTTGAGAGACATAAATTTGGCTATGATAAGTGTGTCAAAGTACCATAGGTGCATGGCTAAATCAAAAACTTTTTAAAGGCATTTTTGCATGCTGTATCCTGTTGCCCTGCTTTCATTTACCCATGTTACCCAGGTATTTTGCATACCCAACCTGAAGGCTTGAACGTTGGAGTATACATGTGTTTTATCCATACAATATCTTGTTAGAAATTCGGGTAAAAAGGTCACCCAAATACCCGTAGCACCCAAGTTTTATTTTTGAAATTGACTTGCGTAGGTATACCCAGGTACCCAAAATTGCTGGTTACTCTGAGGATCAGCAGTTTAATCAAGACGTTCAGATTATTCGCAGATTGGGTTAGTGAAAACAAACGTGGGTTTTTTATAGTGCTTAATGACGCCTTTTCAATCGCAGGCATAAGTTGAAAAGAACAAAAACAAAATGACTATAATATACCAGTCACTCACTGTTTTTCAGCTAGATATAGGGGCATATACTTGGATCAGTCCGTACTTAAAATGCTATATTGCTATTGCTTTAGAATTCCTCTTTATTTGAGTGAAGTTTAGCTTGTACATAATTTTCATCCAGAAAAATTTTTCTGTGGTTCATACAATGTTATGAGAGGACAAATCGCACGAAGCTGCAGAATATACTTTTCCACAGACATGAAAAATTTTTAATGAGAAAGAATAAATATACAATATTACAAAAGTGGATTTTTCAAGCTTTAACTCAGGTTCTCACAAATCTAGTTTTTTCTGATAAACTAGTAAAAAAATTTTAGGCCGTCTCAAAGGTGCAGTGTATTTGTGAAAAACAGAAAAATTACGAAAAAAATTGAAAAAGTGCTCCAGCCTGCAAGACAGTGCGTTCCTTGATAAGTAGACATGGTATAATTAAGCAGTCTAATGGTTCAATCTTAAGTCCTTGTCATACTTGTAAGGCCTCCGACCAGTTGGGGGGGGGGGTTAATCCGAAATTTGGGGGGAGGGGGTCGAAAAAAGTCGAAATTTTTCCCCGAAAAGGCAAAAAAAACATACACTTTTTTGCAAATTTTTTTAATTTTTTCCAAACTGGGGGAGTTGGGTGATGTTGGATATGTGAGGATGCGCGACCTTCGCGCATTTTCCTCTGAACCCGTAGACTTGACGTTTCTCAGCCAAGTCACGGGCCCAGGCCTGGATTTTTGTGACGGACACTGCTGCAGTCGCAACAGGCGATGCGGGGCTGTGCAGTCGGTGGTAGAGCAGCCACCACCCAGTGTGCGAGAACCGTTACATGGTGACCCTACCAGGGGGCCCCTTGCCGTGCGGCGAAGTATGACAAGCCACCGCGCGCGCCACCTGTTAGTATGAATAGAACAACTGGCGCCACGCGGCGCCAGCCGGTACCGCATGGCGCCGGGCGGTGAAGTATGACAGGGCCTTTACATGGTGACCGTACCAGGGGGCCCCTTGCCTGCCTCAGCAGGGGGAGGGATGTTGTGACGAGGGCGTCACACTTCCGTAGGAGGAGAATGTGACGATGCGCGACCTTCGCACATTTTCCTCTGAACCCATAGACTTGATGTTTCTCAGCCAAGTCACGGGCCCAGGCCTGGATTTTTGTGACGGGCACTCCTGCTGATGCAGGCAAGGGGCCCCCTGGTACGGTCACCATGTAAGGATTCTCCCACACTGGGTGGTAGCTGCTCTACCACGGACTGCACAGCCCTGCATCGCCTGTCGCGACTGCAGTACTCAAAACTCTGAGAATTGGGCAAAAAAGTGTCTTTTTTGGAAAATTTTCGAAATTTTCATCAAAAAATATGCTCCTTTTCGGCTTTTTGTTGTCATTTTGATCCCCACCCTACGAATTTTGGATTTGCTCCCCTAACTAATCTGAGACTTACTGTCGGGGATGGACGTAGTCTATCTCCAATTTATGAAAATTAGTCAACAAAGTCGACATAAGTTGTGCCAATGACAATTTGCGTGTATAACTTACAAAAAATGGCCGTTTGTTCATGTTTTTCGTCATTGTGTTTACTTCCCAGTAAAAGGACAATAGACGGCCTGACTGACCATTATTATTGATTTTATATATTTTTATTGTGGTATTTTTGTGGAGAAAATTAGCCCTGAGATACGACGTCCCCTGCTGAGTGGACATTACATTTTTTTTCTAACAATGGAGATGTTATAGGTTAGGACCCAGATCCCCGGAGTTGCACCCTGTGCACAAGTCTATATTTATGACTCAATTCTCGACCTGACTTCTCGTTATTACCCATTGATTTGAAGTTCTTCGAGCTCAAAGAGTAGTCTTATCATCCGCAGTTCTCTTGAATGAAGGCAGTTGATCGAGTGCTGATATTAAGACAGACCGAATGTTGCACACCATTTCTACCTAAGGTTTCAACCTGATTTGGTGATTTAGTGGAGTAGCTCATTAGGTCCTTCCATTCTCTTATTAGCAACCCAAGTTCCATTTCGACATTACTAATGGGTCCCTGCTATAGCTACTCAAATGAGTCATTTTGTATAGTGGCCTGGTGTGCTGGTGTGTTGGAATTTGCCCAGTAAGAGCAGGATTTAGATACCTGTGGCAAAAGGGGAAAGCTGGCAATGACTGGAGTACATAGTCCAGTTTTAAAATTTTGAGTTGATGGAAACTGCATGGGCTAATTCTTATGTAAGGTATGGCAATCTGTTGAACAGCTGCTGGTAAGAAGAGGAGTGAGCAATAACTAAAATCTCACCAGGTGTGATCACCAATAGTTGAGTGTAGCAGAAATGAACGTACAACAGCCCAGCAACTTTTTGCTCTCACATGATTGCACTTCTTAGTACTCTGCCTGGTGACTCGCTTGTAGTCAAAATTTATTCGCGAGTAGAGAAGCCTACAGATATGCAGAAATAAAAAAAAAAAATTGAATGGATGTTCCAACCTCGAGTTAGACATCAGCTTCTAAAACACTTTTTTTGATACTTGCAGTAGGCGCATGAACCGTCTGTCAATTTGTGAGTTCACTACACAATGTCAGATACCTGAATATAACGGAAAATTCGTGCATTCTAGAGGCTCGAACTCTTGACCTTCTGCAGAAGCTGGCTTGCTTCGAACTAAAGTGACTTACGCACATAGTGGTGTACATATACACGCACAGCATAGAAATTTTAGTGGGCCAGGCAGGACAGGTGCAGGGTAGAACATTTTTTCCTTTGTTGATAATGAAAATAGATGTCTTCTTTCATTCAAGTAGCAGATTTGTCAACCAATAATGGTCAAGTATTTAATATGATTTGCTTACTCAGAACTTATTAAAGTTTTACTGTTACTTCTTTAAAATCAAAGTATGTTTGTTCAGAAAAATCGTTAAATTTTAGCATCATTTTCATTCTTATACCGACTTTCTCTTTCTTCTTTTCTTCCTTCATTATTTTCCTGATCATATCTGGGGGGGGTCGAATCTGCTGGGGGGCCAGCAAAAATCTGCTAAAGGTCAATCAAAATCTGCTGGGGGTAAATACTCCAAACTCTCCCTCACATGTGGTGGTGTGGATAAGTACAGCATATGCTTTGATTTGATTAATGTTGCAAACAAAGATTGATACAGAAAAATAATGCATCATAGATGCATGAAACCTCAAACTTCTACATACAGTGCCGAAACGCTCCCCACTGTACTAATCGAGGAATTTGGATGCTTTTAGAATGCGACAATAATAGTATTGGTGAAAATGAGTCATGCATGTATCCAACATGTAAGAGCAGATCACGAGAATAGGTTTTTACACGATGTCTTAATTTCTGATATAGTATGAAGACATAAAGATTGTAACCTAGCTCATTAAGGTTGGTATGTGAAATAATTCAACATTTGTATCTCAAACAATTATGTCACTGATGGTACTGAGATATTAGAGTGAGGGACAATAGACCGCGGACATTAGAGCACGGACATTAGAGTCTGGGGACATTAGAGTCTGGGGTCATTAGAGTGCAGGACAATAGATGGCAGGGACATATGAGCATGGGACGATTGAGTGCAGGACAATACCGTTCAGCAACAATACGAGCACAAGGACATTAGAGCAAAAGGACATAAGAGCACAGAAAAATTTGATCAGAGTGAAATAAAAAAACGAAAATGGAATAATCTGAAAAATAACTACATTTCAGCCCATTTTTTCCTGGTCCTTAAATAGTTTAGCATGATCGAACGAAACAAAAAAAAACTCAAGTATTTACAATATAATTTTTAATAAGCAATAAGTTTTAGAATCAACATTAAGTTTATCTCAATTTTTGCGTGATTGACAATATTTAGTTCAGCCATCAATTTTATGGAATCTGTCCATAAGAAAAACTGTGTGGGCTTATTTCCAAAAACTAGCGTACACTAATGCTTTTTAAATCTGATTTCTGTTTTTAGATCTGGTGACACTACCATGGGCAAACTTTGTAGAAACACATTGTGAGGAGATAAACGGTGGAACAATACTTGTTCGAATAGTTAATAAAAAGATGGAGTATGCAAGTCTTTCATACAAAAGTCATGAAAGACACAAAAAATCGCAAATATTTGACCTTTGAACATTTGAATCAAATTTTTTCATTTTATTATTTTCGAATTCATCTTGAATTTCTAACTCGCATTCAGAATGTAGATGCAGCTTTTTGTCAGCTATTGAAAACTTTGTCAGGTTTTGAAATGAAGCCACTTGCTAATTATTCTTTTTTATGTTCAAAAACAATTTAAAATTCCCATTCATTGCAGATGCAGTCTATTGTGCCTGTGCTTTATTGTCCTACGCTCTATTGTTCCTGCGCTCTACGTCCTGCACTCTATTGTCCGCGCTCTATTGTCGGCGCTGTAATGTCTTTGCGCTCTAATGTCCGCACTCCATTGTCCCACGCGCTAATGTCCGCACTCTATTGTCCCGCGCGCTAATGTCCAGTCACGGTCACTCGTGAATGTGAATGTTGACGAATAAAGTAGTTTGTACACTCCTAAGAGGGTTCAAGACCATCATCAAGCATTTTTTATTGTACAGAGTGGGTGGAATGCAGTATTCGTAGTCTCCACTTACAGTTGACAATGCTAAGACTGCTCTCACTTCTATACAAAGATGCTGCTCATCTGCAAGCCACTGTTATGATTGGGTAGCATATTCGTCACCTATTGCACATCCGCTGGTCAGTGCAAGATCACTACCTACTGCACATCTGCCACAATAGTCACATCTGCCACCAGACGGCAAAAATTCGAAAAGGTTTAGCAATAATTTTGGCAAGGGTTTTTCGAAGACAAAAAATTGAAATAAAATGCAAACATGAGTGACTGGGCAATCTTTGTGGTGAAAAATATTTCATTTGCCACTTTTACGAAACAACGTTCATATGCTTTTTATTCTTAACGTGTACAGTATGGGATATGGTGCTGCAAGTATCTTTTTCGTTTTTAAGCCTTTTCCATTTTTTTCAAAATTTTTAATCGTTTTCTGTCGAAAATTTGAAAAATTATTATTCAATATGCGTCCCAAACAGACCAAAAGGCTGTATTTTTAACAAACTTGGATCCATGGCAATTTACCCATTTCTATTTAGAGTCACCGGGAAGCCTGGACCAAGAATAACAAATCATGCTGGGTAATCATTAACTGCAGGACGGGGGTTCATGACATCCGCTTGACAGGATACGTTTTCTTGAATTTACTTCAATCATGCAAATTGCGACAAAATTCATGTTAGAAATCTAAGGAGTGATGTCAGTACATGCTAAAACAATAAGATGGATCTTATGCTGCTCGGGCTGCTTTGGACAACAATAGAATTCGTAATTTAAATGTAATACTTTGAAACATGACAGATGGGAAATTTCGATGCGCATGTTTTGCAACTGCACGTTTTTTATTTTTTGATGAACGAAATTTATCATTTTTTGCGGTACTTGCGCCATCAAATTAAAAGATTTCGAGCTGTTTTAGATGAGCCTCATAATTAATTCCTGCCACGTTGTTCAATGTAAAAAGCAACTGTAACTTATTCCCCAGCAGAAAGAAGCCGATCTGCACTAGGTAGAGAATGTGTAGTAGGTCTAGCACTGACCCCACAGTTACCATGTTTTAATAAGAATCATCCACAAGTTCCAATTAGCAAAGTTAGCAGCATGTCAGCCTTGTGAGAAAAAAGTTTACTGTAATATTTTTCTGCTGCATGGGACAGGTGGACCTGGGTATAAAGCAACCACTTTCAAGTACACACCCATTATGTACTGGGAACCGCTACTTACGTTTCCAGTTGGCTTGGCAATGAGCTTGGCTCCTTTTTCCAAATATGACATAAGATGATGTATGTTAAACATGGGAAACACAAACTTGCCCGGGCAATTGTGGTTTTGGATTTTGATGCCATACAATGTCCAGGCAGAGCGATTTCCGCCCACGTTCTCAGGACACAGAAGTGCACTCCCAACATTGACCTGAAAAAACGATGTGTTGTGGATTCCATAATTCTAGCCATTGAAAAATTGTATTAATTTATTTTTGTTCAGTGCATGTTTATGTTTGAGCTGAACGTTTGAACTAGAGAAACAGTCCATTTCAGAAGATTTGAACTGAACTGTGAATGAGTGACGCATTGAAATCATTATCTGCTTGCTTTTTAATGGTGAGAACAGCAGATCAAGCTGCATTAAGAACATTTAACTAAATAAAATGCAGCTTGAACATAACCAAGAATCAGTGATTTGAAATTCCACCACAGTCATGCTGGCGACAGTAATCACTCGCAAAGCGGTTTTTCAGAATGCGACTACAATGGTGTCGAAACCACTTCTAGGAAAAATAGTGCTCATCTGAGTGACCATTTGCCAGTATAATTACCGTCTGATAAAGGATTTAAATTCAGGTTGAGATCATCATTAACATTCCCAGCTGTTACTCGAGCAACATGAAATATTCACTAGCATATCATATGAATTCAGCAACGGCCAACTCTCCATGCAAGATTTTTTAAATTAGAATGCCATCAGAGGGTATTCAGTACTTTGGATAGCCTCTAACGGCTTTGAGAACGAACTATGTTCTATTTTGGCCGTTCAATGAAGAAGGCCCTAAAGTTGGCCAGCAGTTATTGGGATCACTGAGAGGATCTTTGATCACCAAAATCTTTCAAACATTATCCGAAAGATTTTTTTCGAAAATCATCATCTCATCTGCGTTTTATAAAGTTCTACTGGGCTGATTAAAGTAACCATATTCCTAGTAATAAGTCAAATTTGGGCTGGACCAAGTTGACAAAGCACCATTTTTCCTCTCTGACATCGGCTGTCAAAATCAGTGGTGAAGTGAAATGCCAGCAGTTTTATTTCGACCTTTTCGACTTCTCTGTCCTTGGAATACAGGCACGATCCACTGGTATCAATATCAGTGACGTTGAGTATTTGTAGATTCGCGGATTCCACCGATGACTCTGAAAGAAAAGCTTAAAAAATCAAGGAAGCTAATTTGATCCAAAAAAGCTATCTTAATACTGTGTGGTTAAGACTCCAGGTAGGTATGGTAAGTTGACAATGGTTTTTCTGATTTCCAAGAGGTTAAGTGCTATCTGAGTTCGACTGTAATTACACTTTTAATTCGACAGTACATTCTAATTGTTGCTTTTCTTTGTACAGAAAAATAATCAATTCCACAAGGACTATTATTTTGATACCATCTCGTGTTCTGCTTTTAGAATATTTGTTTCCTCTTAGTGATAACGTCAAATGATTTATCATGGTTATGGCTGTTTTCGTCCAATGCTATAACAACAGGAAATAAGTCCCAGCCTGTAACGTACCTGCTAAAGCAGTACTGTAAATATGTAGCATACTGTATGTGATAGACATTTACTAGATATTATTTTATTTTCACATTTTATCGTCTCAAGGGTGTCTGGGATTCACACCCGGACATTCCTACAAAATTACGTGAAGTACTTTATTTTGATCCGTTCACACCCGGGTAGCCCAATTAAGATGCCCCAATTAATTTGCACAAACGGCAGCTGTTCCCCTAGAACCTACACTAAACCACACATTCCACAGCTACCGTAATCCCCCGTAAAAATCGTAAACAACACCTGCACACAGTAAAATACGTAGAAGCCCTGCCAGACAGTAGTCTCAAGTGTAACGGTAGCGGCGGCCCCACAAAACATGTGTATACAGAGAAACCGATACAGGAAGCATGCACAGAAGCACAGAGGTGTGGCCAAGCCCACCGTAGAAAGCAAGGGAAGCACGAAAAGCATACAGTACCAGAAAAGCATTAGGAAGGCGTAACTAAGAAAGCATAAAAAGCGTAGCAGGAAGCGACAATTGGCGGAAGAAGATGGACAGAAGCTCGACCTCCCGCGACACCCAGGGAGTGGCCAAAAACGTCGTATAAAAGAAGAAGAAAAGCGAGATTTAGTTAGTAGTTAGTTATTATTTTGTGAATTTTGATCCGCGGCCGTTCGTATTTTATTTGCAAGCAACCGTCTTCGAAAGCAATTAAACCGTATCGTGTATTTTATTTGCAAGCAAACGCGCCATCCATTTTTGTTATTCGACGTTCAAGTGACCATTGATCATTCGTGTATTATCGCCCGTATTGTACCGCCCGCGCCCCTTTGTTCCCGCCGTAGCGACCGTTGGTTGAAAGTAAAGTACCTCACACAAATCTGGTCGTTACATATTTTGGTGACCGTACTGTTACGTTAACCACTGGAACTCCCTGCCCCAATTAGGTGTACTCTTATCCGGGCATTTAGAAGCATTAGATAATACAGTAGTAATCATTCCCTACAGTAAGACAGTATTCCTAGAAAGCAAACTGGAAATCCCCTCCAACGAAACATTAAGGGATACATTTAAACGAATACAGCGTGAAGCAAAAATTGAAGCATTTAAGCAGAAATCCCAATGTAAACCAAGAATGACCCACCAAACGCAAGATCATTTAGGGGAAATCGTTAGAGAACAGATGAACGATTTATTTTCAGAACATTTTCGTACCCTACGCACACAATTGAATCAGAATACAGTAAACCCTACCCTAACAGATGATCTGAGAACAGCAAACATTCGTAATAACATGGCAAAAAATTTTTACACGAAACCTATAGTATTCACGGGCGGCGTGACCCAACATTTTGGTGAATGGAACAAAAGATTAGAACAATTCATGGCACTCCAAGGCATGAAAGATACAGATGTACAGTTAAAGTTGGCATGTTTAGAAATTCGTTTAGGAGGAGTCGCGTTAGCAAAATTCAAAAGTTTAGAAAATTCCGAAAACCCTCCCCACACATACGAGCAGTATAAAGTCGCATTACAGGCATTTTTCCCAAACAATAGAGATAATGAGCTACATCAACAATTTTTACGCAAAAGAAAACAAAAGCGATCAGAAACAGTAACTGAATTCTTATTTGATCTAGAACATCTTGCAACCCTCGCCTACCCTAACTTTAACACAGACACACGAGAAATGATCATAAAACCCCTCTTTGTAGAAGGCATGCAAAACGAAATCAGGGAAGCAATTAAGTATAGAAGGTTCGCAACTCTAAAAGAAATGTCAGACGAAGCAGCTTACATTGAACAGCAAATCCTTAGAAATGAGTTAAAATCCAACGTCCTTCCATTTATACCCCCAAAACCCGAACCCATCTTTTCCCTAACCAAAAAAACAGACCAACAGGATCTTTTGCATCAGTTAGAACAACAAGTAAAAGATTTACAGTTGCAGATCAAACAAAAACCCCAAACCCCACAACAGAGTAGCTACAACAATTTCAGTAACAACACTTACAGTAGGAATAATGCTTACAGGAACAATACCACCCCTAGGCAACCGGCATGCTTCCAGTAGGGACAAATTGGACACGTAGCTCGTAATTGTAAATCAATAGGCACCCGTAAATCATGTGAAATCTGTTTTCGTAATAATCACAGTACGCGTGATTGTAAAAGCTGGTGCATCCCCTGTTCCCAAACAGGACATAGATCTGATAACTGCCTTTCAAAACCCTACTCCAATTTTCAATGTTTTATATGCAAGCAGAGAGGTCATACAAGCAGATACTGTCCAAATCAACAGAGTCGTAACATTCAAAATTGCATTGAGTACAGGCAACCCCAACCCCTCATGGACATTGATGACCCCGCATTTTACTCAAAATTACCCACCATAACTAAGGGCCCTCAGACTACTTTAGGAACTATCATGCCCAACACCCACCGCCGTAGTGACGAATAGGTCCTCGACCTGGATGTACCCGATTGGTGGGCCATGTCACCACCACCCATGCCTGAAGCCGCAAAAATCGAAAAATCGCCGCCCACCATCCCCGTAGGCTACAAAATCCCCCGCAAGCAAGACACCACGCCGCCCACCGCCCCCAAAACCCCATCAAAAGCAGGCCGCAACTTACTGTCCCTTTTACATGGCCTGACCCCCAAACCCTACCAATTCGGCCCCTGCCAAACACTATTACCAACCCCCACAAGTAAGCAAGTCCAAACCCCATCCCATGACTCAACTTCTAAAGTTTTACAGAATGTTCAGATTGCAAACCAGCCACCCCTCCAGCTCAAAATCGCGAAAAGACAACACTCGCCACGCCAAATCCATCAGAGCGAAAAAACACAGTGCCCCGCTGCCTCCACTAAAACATTCTATTGGCCGATGTTTTGTATTTTTCTTTGTATAATAATCCCCACATCATGTAGTGCCCAATTTCAGATGTGTGGAACTTCATTGAGCAGTCACTCAGTCAGCATACCAAAACTTGTATCATGCATGCCCCCTTCCACAGTAGACAAACCCGTACAGACATTCGGAAAAATCTATATCCCCTCCACTAAACCTCACGTAACAGACACATACAAATGCAGTGTTCGCAAATGCAAAATTTGTACTAATACAGGATTTTTTGGCTCAAAAGGTATTGTCTTCGACCAAACCAAAATGCAAAATCTAACCCCGCATGTTTGTAAGGCAATTGTTATAGACAAAGAACACAACTGTCAAAAATTGTACGAAACCCAACCAGGATTTTGGTCAACAAACAACTCCCTAAGCCTAGAATACACATGGTGTTGTACAGACCACTGTACCTTGGTCACTAACGTCATCATAGAAATAGGACAAATAGCATCTTGGAATGGAAAATCTATGACAGGTACATTAGGTGACCTAGGGTCATGCAAACCGACATCAGGTCATTGTGTCACAGCCGAAGGATCCATTATCTGGAATGAAACAGCATTCGAAAACTTATGCCCTTTCGAATACAAAAATACACATCCCATCAAACTCACACAAACCCACATGATAATAGAAGAGCTACAAGGTGCATTCTCGGTTAAAAACACACTCTTTTCGAAACCCCAATTGCCCAGAAATCCAAGACAGCATTCAAACCGAACAAGGCATTGTTGTACAATTAGACAAAAGCACCCCACATCGTAACACATTTTTAACCCCAAAAACCAATGAAACCCATACTACACTCTATGATTTTGATGATTTTGAACCCATTAACGCAAAACTAAATTATCTAGCAGACAAAATCCAAGAATTCGAAATTCAAAATTTCAAAAACGTATGGAGTGATTTATGCAGACAGGCACAGCGTCACCTTGATCTCATATGGCAAATTTTGCGCCTTGATGCAACCCTCGGGGCACGTGCATTCCTACAGCGAACCAACATCATAGCAGAATTCACAGGAGAAGCCCTCACAGTCTGGCCCTGGAAGCAGGTAAATGCATCTAAAATCTTTTACAACCACAAAATCAACCAAACATGCTACAAACTTTTACCCATTCTCGTAGGAACCGAACTCATGTTTTCAAATCCAGGAGGCAACGACTTGACCCCTTTCTCACAAACCGTTGACTGCCATCATATGCATGTAGCCCTTTACAAACAGAATAATACATGGGTCAGTGAAACAGGATCCCCGCATGTCACAAATTTACCTTTAGAAATCGTCTGGAACCAAAATTTATCCCTTTTCCATTTTAATACACCCGCCATTTTTCATGATCAACTTGCAACTATTTCAACCAACTTACTCTTTTTGAAACAATACATTTACAAAACTCACACACTCGAAAACGTTGTTAAAAAACTCATCAATTACACCGCCTAAATGTCCCTTAACTCTGACACAGTTTACAATATGATCTCAAGCACTGGCCAAGCAATTGGAAATACCCTCTCTGGCGCCGGTCAAGGCATAGAACATGTAATAACCGGTACCACCCAAAGTCTCACAGACGGATTAAACAATTTACTCAAAGGACCCCTGCAAATCATTATTAATCTAGCCATTATTACTGTAGTTATTGCAGGTGTCTTTTATTCTTTTCTCATTCTTGGAAAATACTTCCTCTCCCCCAAGCATCATGCCACAAATGAACATGCATACGAAATACCATCAAACAACAGACGTTTACATGAGGCCATCCCCCCATCATTCGGCCATGCTCTCTTAGAATTAGCTAATCGTCGTGGGGCACAAACACAGCAGAAATACGTCCTTGTCAATATTGATACCCCCGAACTCTTGCAATCGAACTCATTAATCAAATTCACCAATCTGCATCAAACAAGCCACCCCAAAATGTATCTGAGAAGCATACCCCTCATATTCCAATCACACTTAACGGCAAATTAATCACAAAAGGCATGATTGACACTGGTGCAGTCTACTCACTCATTGATTCCCGAATCGCTCAAATTCTACAGTTAGACATGAAACCCCTGCTAGTCCAAGCAAAGGCAGCAAATAATCTACCGATTCACTTTGTAGGAACCACTTTTGTCACAGTAACAGCCCAAACTATCCAGGAAACAATAATGGTCCATGTCCAAAAAGATTGCACAGCAGACATCCTTCTAGGCAAAAACTTTCTCAGTCGATTTTCGGAATACACTATCAACAATCAAAAATCTCAGGTCAAATTTGGCAACGTCATACTCCCCTGTGATGGCCTAGAGTATAGCCCTCTTTCGACCCGTGGTGGAACCTATCTAGACGAGAAATTAGAATTACCACCCCGTACAGTAACTGAATTTACTGCATCCTTGTCCAAATGGTACTTACAGGTCAAACAGCTTGAATTCACCCCGAAACCCAAACAGAATCCTAAAGTCCATTTTGCAGCTTGTATCTCTGAAAATCAAAACAGTCGCATACGCATATCGGTCCTAAACACACAAGAAACAGCTCAAATTCTTTACCCCGGAACATGCATTGGTACAGTCTCATGTTACATCCCAAAACAAAATGCTTCCACTAAAGTAACCCCCTCCACGCAAAACCAGCCCAACCGTTTTGATACACTCACATGGTTAAAAGAAAATGTTAATTTAACCTCCAGTGACCTCACAGAAACCGAAAAAAACGCAACTCCTACGCGCCCTATCGAAGTATCCCACATTATATGCTAAATCCAAAATGGACGTAGGTAGAACCACCCTTGTTTCACATACAATTGACACCAATGGCTCCCAACCTGTACGTAGACAACTTTATCGGACTTCCCCAAAAGAAAAGCACATCATACAAGCAGAAGTTGAGCAACTCGCAGCAGCAGGTGTCATAAGCCAAAGAAATTCTCCATGGTGTACCAATACAGTTTTAGTCCCCAAAAAAGATGGAGGCCATCGTTTATGCATTGATTTTATAGGCCTCAATAAGGTAACCAAAAAAGATACATATCCCTTGCCCTGCATAGATGAAATTCTCGATACTCTCCGTGGAATGAAATATTTTACATCCCTTGATCAATCCAATGCATATTATTCCATTCCCATAGCACAAGCAGACAGAGAAAAAACGGCCTTTAATAGCTCAGCCGGCCAGTATCAATTCAATTACCTCCCTTTTGGACTCACCAATGCCCCAGCCACATTCCAAAGGTTAATGGATGTTATTCTTTCGGGACTCCAATGGAACACATGCCTTGTATATCTGGACGATGTTTTGGTATTCGCAGACTCCCATGCCCAAATGCTGGAATGTTTGGACACTATTCTTGCCCGATTCTCACAAGCAGGCCTTAAGCTCAACATACAAAAATGCAAATTCTGCCAGCCCCAAGTCCAATACTTAGGCCACGTCATTTCTCAACAAGGCATTTCACCAGACCCCCATAAGGTACAGGCCATCTATGACATACCCACACCCAAAAGCTCAAAAGAAGTTAAGTCATTCCTTGGCCTACCCTCGTATTATCGCAGATTCATCCCAAATTGCTCCCAAGTTTCTAGCCCACTCACATCGCTACTCAAAAAGAATTCCGAATTTTCCTGGGGCCCCAAACAGCAAAACGCATTCACCAAGCTAAAAGAATTACTAATTCATGCCCCAATCCTGCAACATCCCGATTTCACAAAACCGTTTATTCTGCAACCTGACGCCTTAAAACTCGGAATCGGCGCCATTCTCAGTCAGCTAGATAGTAAAGGTCGGGATCGCCCCATTGCTTTTGGGAGCCGCACATTGAAACCCGCAGAACGCAACTACCTGATAACTGAGTTGGAAACCCTTGTAGTAGTTGAGTTTGTCAAGTACTTTCGCCCCTACCTTTTCCAGCAACATGTCATTGTACACACTGACCACACAGCAGTTCAAGCAGTTTTACAGAAGGAAAACCCGTCCCCTCGCATCGCCCGTTGGGGATTAGCCCTCTCCGGCATTCAGCTAGACATTCGACCTAAGAAAGGCACTGCTAACCGCAACGCAGATGCTGTTTCTCGCTTCCCCTCACGGACAGCAAAGCAATCCTTTGATATTGAGCAACTAGAAACCCGCCCCGAAATATCCACTATCAATTCGGTTTTGGAAGCTGAAGCAACTGAACAAGAAGAGCAACAGAAAAACTTTGCCGAACTCCAATGCACTGACCCAACTGTCAAAAGCATTTTAGCAAAAATCGCCCAAAAACACCCCCTTACTCTGATCAAATTCGCAGTGCATCAAAACATCCTCTTCCGTGTAGTCGACAAACAAGCAAAACTATACATCCCCAAATCACAGGTCCAGCAACTCATTGCCTCACATCATGACAGCAAATTCACAGGTCATTTTGCTGCCCGGAAAACTTTACACTTGCTCAGACAAAAATATTTTTGGCCCCAAATGAGCCGTGATATCAAACGTTACTGCAAAACTTGCCACCCATGCCAGACACAGAAAGCCCTCCGACACAAAATACATGCAAATCTCGTACCAATTCAGCGGACTGGCCCATTTGATAGAGTCGGTGTTGATTGCATGGGACCATTACCCCTCACCGAAGACGGCAACCGATTCATTGTCGTTTTCATCGACTATTTCACAAAGTACCTAGAAGCATTTCCGACCCTTGACATCACTGCAGCCACTATTGCCAAGCTACTCATAACCAAAATTGGTTGCTGTCATGGGTCCCCAAAAATCATCCATTGTGATGGTGGCTCCGATTTTGTATCCGATCTCTTCTCACGGATCATTAGTTTATGCAACACTCAGAAAATTCATACAACCCCCTATCATCCCATTGCCAATGGGGAAGTTGAGCATTGCAACCAGACACTAGCCACCTGTATCCGCATGTACATCAATTCAAATCACACTGATTGGGATACTTATCTACCCTATGCCGTCTTTTCGATCAACATTCATAAAAATGATAGCACCTCGTATCCCCCATTTGAATTACTCCACGGTAGGCAAGCAAATCTGCGGTCAGACGCAGCTTTAAATTTTTTCCCCATGTCCTACATGGTTGATCTAGACGATTACGCCCTTCGTGTAAAATCGCATTTTACAGAAGCACTCTCAACCATGCAGAAAAGTTTACAAAAAGCTCAAGACCACTATACCCGTCAGTATAACAAGCATGCTCAGAACATACATTACAAGGCAGGTGATCTTATTCTTTACAAAAATCATTCGTGTAAACAAGGGCTGACTCCCAAATTCCTCCCTCGCCAAAACGGACCCTATACAGTTAAAAATTTCATGTACCCCAATGTTACACTCAAACACTCCCATAAGAATATTACATTTACGGTACATGTCAACGAGACAACCCCTTTCTACCCTCGGAAAGCACCCATCGAAACTGCCCCCACCCCTCCTCAACCTCCAAAGCCTTGAACGAGGACGTTCAACTCCGGAAGGAGGGAAATGTAACGTACCTGCTAAAGCAGTACTGTAAATATGTAGCATACTGTATGTGATAGACATTTACTAGATATTATTTTATTTTCGCATTTTATCGTCTCAAGGGTGTCTGGGATTCACACCCAAACATTCCTACAAAATTACGTGGAGTACTTTATTTTGATCCGTTCACACCCCGGTAGCCCAATTAAGATGCCCCAATTAATTTGCACAAACGGCAGCTGTTCCCCTAGAACCTACACTAAACCACACATTCCACAGCTACCGTAATCCCCCGTAAAAATCGTAAACAACACCTGCATACAGTAAAATACGTAGAAGCCCTGCCAGACAGTAGTCTCAAGTGTAATGGTAGCGGCGGCCCCACAAAACATGTGTATACAGAGAAACCGATACAGGAAGCATGCACAGAAGCACAGAGGTGTGGCCAAGCCCACCGTAGAAAGCAAGGGAAGCACGAAAAGCATACAGTACCAGAAAAGCATTAGGAAGGCGTAACTAAGAAAGCATAAAAAGCGTAGCAGAAGGCGACGATTGGCGGAAGAAGATGGACAGAAGCTCGACCTCCCGCGACACCCAGGGAGTGGCCAAAAACGTCGTATAAAAGAAGAAGAAAAGCGTGATTTAGTTAGTTGTTAGTTATTATTTTGTGAATTTTGATCTGCGGCCGTTCGTATTTTATTTGCAAGCAACCGTCTTCGAAAGCAATTAAACCGTATCGTGTATTTTATTTGCAAGCAAACGCGCCGTCCATTTTTGTTATTCGATGTTCAAGCGACCGTCGATCATTCGTGTATTATCGCCGGTATTGTATCGCCCCTGCCCCTTTGTTCCCGCCGTAGCGACCGTTGGTTGAAAGTAAAGTACCTCACACAAATCTGGTCGTTACAAGCCCAGGAGGAACAGTTTGCTGCTGGGTTGATTACTTTGAGTTCTACTTCCAACACCCTTCTACTCCAATGATTAGACGAACAGACAAGAGCTATCAGAAACCATTTTTCTGAGTAGTATCTGAAGACTATGCTGTGTCTAAGATATCGCCATGGAAAAGATGTGTGTTACACACGATCTCCATTACTGAGCAGCTAGACATGCTCATAGTACAACTGCATTAGAATAAGATGGATAATGATAGGTCATGCAATGTCATGTCGCTCAGCAGGTTGCTTCGACCATGCCAAGTACCATTTGATTCAGCAGGTCTACTACATAACAGTGAAGCCCCATATGTACTCATTCCGAATGCACTTGGAAAGGGCAAAGGCGCCAGAGTGGTAGGAACTGCCTTCCGAATTCATCAATATTCATAGTGAATGAGAGTTTGACCATCTTCGGGAGACGTTCTGTCTGAGTACGAATGGTGGGGGGGAATGTTTGAAAATGGGTTTCCATTGAAGTAGGAAACGTGTCTACTTTCTTACAATTCAGATGCACGAAAATGTGCATAAATCAAGCAATAATTAATTAAATCATAAGGTGGAAAGTCCAAAAACATAATATGATATGTGAACAGTTATTTCGTCACAAAAGCACAATTTTTTCATCACTTCCATGGTGCATGAGATGGGTACACAGGGGTACATGGGTACAATGTGTACTCATACAGGGGTACAAAAAAGATACCCCTGCATCTACATCAAAGTTTGCCATCTTAACTGTGGGGCTGATACAAGGGGTGTAGAAAGAATGGTCAATGATACAATATGATCTGAATTTGTATAACGTGTGAGGCGATACAAGGGTTGTAGAGAGTACAGCCAAAGCTTCAACATGTAAAATTCGACTTCCATGTAGAAAGTACGCTCGAAGCTTTAACAGCTAATAATCAACCTAAATGTAGAAAGTGTGCCCCGGCAGACTTGGACGTTGAAACTGATGACGTAATATTTCCCAAAAAAATTTTATGCGACTTTTACAATCTAACAATCTAATGGTTTTACTCATTTCTTACTAAATTTGGGACACAATTTTTAAATATTCTGGACATGTTTTTCAGTAATTCCCTATGCTTAAACATTATTTTCGAGACACAATTTTCACTGTTTTTGGATCTGATTTTCATTTAATCAGGGTACATATTTTTACGAAACGCATAAAAAATTGTGTCCCAAAACAGTGAAAAATATGTCCCGAAAACTTTAACATAGAGAATTATTGAAAAACGTGTCCTGAATATGTAAATAATGTGTAAACGATGAGTAAAACCATTAGATTGTTAGATTTTAAGAGTCACATTAAAATTTTTTGGGAGATATAACATTATTAATTTCAACATCAGAGTCGGCCGAGGCGTACTTCTTACATTGCGGTCGATTTTTACCTGTTAAAGCTTCGAGCATACTTTCTACATGGAAGTCGAATTTTAAATGTTAAAGCCTTTTTGGTACTTTCTACATCTCCCATATCAACCCCCAAACATTGACTATACTTTCTACACGCCCTGTATGGCCCCAGAGTTTATACGAATTTGGATCATATTGCATCATTGACCATACTTTCTACGCTCCCTGTATCGCCCCACACAGTTAAGGCAGTAAACTTTGATATATATGTTTTGTACAGGGGTATCTTTTGTGTACCCCCAATACGGGCCTGTGCATAGTTGCCAATATGCTGTCAGAAAAGAGTACTTTAATGACAATAAGTGTGAACTATTAATCAATGAATTACGTGTTAATTCTTGTATCTGAGATAAATCGACAGACAGTTACAAGAATACCAAAACAAAAGATTTTTGCGGATTTTACCAACTTTGGTAGGCATTCGGAAATAGAAATACAGACTAGATATTTCTTTTCGAAATGTGGCTCCTGAATAATAAGGTTTGATTCGCCAGAAATTCACAGATGATCAATGTCCATTTGTGTGAACATTTCAGATGCAGAATGCACTCAATTATATTTTTCATAGTGTGCTTTTACATATTATTTACAGAAACAATTTTTTTTATTCGGAAAGAGGCATCAATGTCTACCGGTATTCATTTTAGTCCGAAGAGCGTCAGCTTGGGAATAGAAAGACGAAGTATGAATGTTTCGTTCCTAACCCTAATCAGTTTGCAGATTTCATGTTTCCCCTTGAACGAAATACAGATGGTACTAGAATAAAAATCAACAATGAGAAAAATAATTGAGCACTCTCTTACTAATATCGTTGAGCCAACCAACCACTTTGCACTTGTCGGGAAAAGAAGGTTTAGGCTTGATCGGAATGGCTACTGGTCTAATGTAATCATTGAATTCCACTGCATGTGTCAATTGCGCGATTACAATATTATCTTTCCCATGTACGGCGACTTGTGATACTTTCAAGTAAAGTTTGGTATCTTCGGGAATGATGGCGTTGTATGATCCAAGAATAGCCCTGCCGTCCTTGTTACCTAGCCTTATAATTGGAAAGAAGGCACTATTGCACTAAGTAATCTCGGACCACGGTTCTTATATTATACTTTTTACCGCACTGTCCAGCAAACGCTGAATCAAAACTGAATATGGGTGTTAACTCCAGGATTAATCAAAATACAAATAAAATCAGTTGGTATTTTTTCTCAACCTAAATAATGCACAGTCTCAGAAACAGCTTAAAACCAGTAATGCACACAACTGATAAAGTCCTTCAATGTATTATATACAATGACTTACAAATACTTCAAACACATTCCAGGTAGAATAATCAGGTCCGACCTAATGGATAAATGTGAAAAATCCGTTGTTTTTGGCATCAAGATTGCCGAGCAATTATTCGCTTGTACCATCCATGGGAAACTGTGGTGTTCGTCTTCAAAAACTTGTGCTATGCCTGGCTGGACCAATGACCTGGAACCGTTGTTTCTGGGCTTATGCTCCTCCACGTCACCTGAGTTAAGACGACTACTGAATTACATTGACGATAAATATTGGATCTTAGAATCAGCTGACGACTCCGTTCTGCTAATAGAAGACCGGATTATTGTAGAACTCCGATTGATGAGAAATACATTGTGATAACAGAATGCAGAAAAATTTATTTTCTCACGTGGTGCTGAAGCCTGCCTAACATAAACGTGAACAAGAGAAAAACTGACAGGATGTCTTTTTTATTTTTTCTACTTTCTTGCTGCATGCATCATAAAAAGTATTGGCAAAAAATGAGCAGTATGGCGCCATTTGATATGGCACAGCACGAAAAATACAATCATGCAACGCAGGGCAGCACAACATTGAAGGTGTAGACATTCCATGCAGTTTGGTGCAGTGGAGTGTGGCATGAAACGATGCAATGCAGCGAATTACAGATAATTCTTCATATCACACATCAGCAGCGAATAAAATATCTGAAGAGATCAACCAAATTATGCAAAGTTGTTTCAAGTAGCTTAGCATATAAACTAGTTTTCTAACCCACTTCTATAAATTTTACATAACGGCGCCATCGAAGATGCGAATGGGATAAAATCAAACTTTTGAAGTTTTTTTTTGGTGAAAAAATTTTTGGTATATTTAAGGAAAACTAAAATTTTTAGAAAACCCTATCCACTAGCACACCGTATGATCAGTGTTCTGGAATGAAAAATGACAAAGCATTGTCGTCATTTTTCCAAACAAATTGATTTTGTGAAATTGTTTGCTTTCGAAAATATTATCAAAACTACACTTTCGAATTTGTTATATCTCATAAAATAAACGCGGCATTAAATGGACAAATTCGACCAAGTAAACGTCCAGAAAAAGTGTAGAAAAGGAATGCAGCATTGAAACGAAAATTATGACGAAAAGTGTCAAAGTATTTATTTGTTATCCTCAATTAGATGATCAAGATATGGAAACAGTTTAAATCAGAATGGCATGTCGTGGAAGCATATTGGGCAGATGGATCGTATAACCTGGATGATGTCCAATCCTCAGCGCCCAATGTCATTACCTGATGTGAAATTCAAGTAAATGATTCAGAAAAACGCAAAAGACAGGTGGAATAAAAACCCAGCACAGGTAAATGAGAAAATTAAAGAAAATTTCGCTCTGAAAATCCTAATGTACTACTTTCAATGAAAATCGACTGATAACATGGAATTAAGTACCGCAGATATGAAAAAACACCAAAAACAGAGACAATGGCATGGACAAAAGAGAGCTGCAGCATGCACAGCATGAATAACAAAAAATCCCGCATTTTCCACACAACCCATAAAAATTTTAGGATTATGTGATAGTAAAAAAATTACCAAAACTGCTTTCTGCTGAGGATGACAAAAATCGAGATTTTTACATGAAAAAGTTTACTTGGTGGAAGTTAGGATAGCTTTTGCAAAAACCTATTTTTTATGTGGCCCTGAATGATAGAGTCGAGGATCAATGAAAAAACATATGTCAAATTACTGAATACACAAAAACACTAAAATAAATATTTATAGCTTATAGACGAATTTTTTTCGTGTTTATAGCAAATATGCGATTATTTGCATTAATATTGTGGAGGAAAGTCTTTAGGTGTTAATCCAAATATTTACATATTGCAATACGTACGACAGCCAGTTAAAATAATCTTTTTTGCTCACAGATCATATCAAGTCTAGAATTTGCATACATGTGATCTACAGTATTAAGTCCGCTCAAATCCGATCTCAGCAATGGACAAGACTTAAAAGATGCTGAGACGTGCAATTAGGCAGATTATTGTGAGCACTGTGTACAATAATGTTCATTAAAAGAAGCATTTATCCTATGAAATACTTAGTTGTGAACCCTAACAAAGTCCTAAAGATCATAGATCAAAAATTGTGCGGTATCAAACTGCCTTTTCGCGAATAGATTTTGTTGTGTCAGCGAGCTTTATCGAATGTGATTTTCCCATTTTCCGTGGCTGTATTTCTTGAGATCAGGCAGATATCATCATGTTCAGCACATTTATGCGAGTTTAAGTGTAAAGAAATCTATCGTCCAAAACGGTCAGTGTAATATTATTCAAATTGCTGCAGACGTGCATGCACAGCACTTAAAATCTGCCGGGTGTCTAGGGAACACAATTTTTCGAAAAAAACTACAGAAATTTAATTCTGTGCAGAAAAGACTTCTTTTGCTAGGGATCAGGCCAGATCTGCCGGGATTGAAGGATAATTTGCGGAGGTCCAGACCTACAGCAAACCCTCGCAGGCACATGTACGGCTGTAGGCTTCCAAATACAACATAATACATATGATTACTAAATTCACACTTGGAGACCCTCTTTTGATAGAAAAAAAATAACCGAACCTGATGATATTATGAAAACGCTCACTATTTGGTCCCGTTATGAAATAAACATGAATCGATCCAACGTCTGGATTATTCCATATTTCCGCTTGATGTTTGCATGCCGTTTGCGTCAAAACGCACCATCCATTAGATTCTATGTAGTTTAGGGCTTTGCAAGACGAATAAGCGTGACAAACGGCCATGCATTCTTGAATATTCGATGTAACAATGTAGCCTAGTATGTCGGCCAGATGAAAACCATTAATTTTCGTACGATGGTAGCTGATTTGGCTGACACTAATCGTAGGTGGCTCGATATTTGCCATTTGGAAGGGCTCCGGGTAGCTAAATGTTTCACCAGCCTCTTGCACGAGCGCTTTGATCTTCTCATCCTGAACATGCACAGAACTCAGATAGTCAAACAAAGCTCGGAGAAACGCCTGCCTTGAACAATTTTGAATTCTTGATTGCGTGCCTTTTCCCCGACCATCCTGTTTCCCTGACCATCCCGTTTCCCCGACCGTCCATTTTCCCTTCACTACTGCTATAATAAGAAAAATTTATGCCTTATTACAAAAACTTGCCTACAAGAAAATTTAATTTGAGCTGCACATCCCTTTCCCACGGATGTTTTCCCACGGTGCTTTACAAAAGTTCAAGCCCACAGCAGGTATATAAAGCGGAGAATGTCTGATTAGTTTAGTATTAGTTCTTTAATTTCTTGTCAAAAATGGAAGATTATGTATGGTCTTGCAACATTTATTTTTACCAAACATCGAAAATCGAATTTATTAGAATGGGAGAGTTTGGCTAATCCGAATCATTTTTATCTTTTTCTAAACAATAAATCTTACGTGCCCACTTTTTTTTTAAATGTGTCACAATAATAAAAATTTATGATTATGCAAAAAATATGGTCCTAAATCAAAGCAAATCGAAGTTGCTGCATAAAAATTTATCAAATCATCATCGTTTCAACAATTAATTTTTTGCCATGAATATGTGATTATATGTCCTACTGTGCTGAAATGACATCCACTTACAGCATTGGAAGCTAGAATCACCATAATTTTCCCTAGACGATTTAGGAAGGAATTCATTTTAATTCCACAGAATTTTTTTTGGAGATATGTAAAAGGTATTTGTTGAAGTTATCAAAATTTTACATTCTAATTTACTCTGCAATGAAATAACAATGTGCAACCTTTTTCATTAAACACATTGTATGTAATTGCTTTCTTGATAAAGAAATTTTTAACAAAAAAATGTGCCACAAATATCTATGCTCGGAGAATCGGGATTATTACAAAAATAGAATCGCGCGAGAAACTTCGCATTGCTCGGAGAATCGGGAATTTAAACCTTCGGTCGGGAAAAGGGATAGGCGGCGAAAAAAGATGGTCGGGGAAAATGTTCGGGGAATGGGGATCGCCAGTGAATGGAGAATGTTTCTGAGAATCGAATTGGAACAACCAAGAAACAGTGGGGTTGTCGAGGGTATACATGCCACTTCTGCTAATGAGGAGGCTGTTGTTGTCTATTTTCTGAAATGCTTTGTCTTATAGTTCATTCGATAGACAACAGCAACTTTACGAATGTTACACTGACCATTTTCACCGATAGATCGTTTTACACAGAAATTTGCATAAATATGTTGAAAAATCTAAAGTTTGCCCACATCTGATCCCAGGAACTTTGCGGAATTACATTCAATAAAGCTCGCTGACATAACAGAAGTTTCTCCCAGGAAGGTAGTCTGATCTCACGTTATTTTCAATCTGTGATCTCTTGTCTACAGCACAGCATTTCTTACTTGCCTTTTTTCTTTGATTTGGAGGACTAACCAGTGCAGACTACATTTATGCAAATTTTAATTTAAATATGGCTTGAGCGAAAAAAGGATTAGCATAATGTTACTTGCATGTTTATGGGCTATCGATGCACTATAACATGCAAATATTTTAAATTAACGATGAAACTATTTAAAATTTAGCAAGAAAACTCGCGTTTTTAGTTATCAGATTCGTGAATATCAGCAGAGAAGTTACACTATTGGTTGAAAATGCGCATAGTGAAGATCGAATACCTCAATTGATTTTGATCTCTAACAAGTATACAGGTGAAATTTATTCCATTCAATTCCTAAAAATGCATGTTTTGTGAGATTGAGGGATATATACTTTGGGTAGCTTACGGTTGACACCATGTAAAATTTTGGCTTACTATCAGCAAAATCGACCCCTGATACAATTCTCAGTTCGTCAGAACTTGGAAAGCTTCCAGTTTTCACAAAACGTGTACACTTTACAAGTATTGATCAAAAAATTGTCGGCTGTACGTTTTGATCGGGTCTTAGAAAGCAATCACAAGCGCATTCACATGAAAGACAAATTCTGCGGCTACATACATGCAAAAAAATCTTAGATGTGCATGACTTGCAGTGTAGCTTAGTAGAAAAAAGCACACATATCCCCCTTAGAATATGTCTCAAGTTCATAAATTCAAATTAAAAGTGTTGCTGATCTGGAGGAACTCACTTCTAGAGATTCAATCGTTAGAAGGTATGTCGAGCAAAAAATACAGTACAATATGAAACTCATGCTTTCGTAAGGCGATATGACACACATTGACATCAGAATGGAAACCGAACTGCCGACGAGCGATGCGGGGTGAGCATTTTTTCATAAATACATATTCGATTGAGCTTTAGTGTTCACAGCTTGTAATATTTCATCATAGAAATATGTCATATTTGTCGTTTGAGACGGCTGTGAAGCTTTCGCAATATGTAATAGGTTTGCTCAATGTATAATTCGATGCTGTTCACTATTAACCATTAAAAAGCTGTGCCTCTTTTACCCAAGCTTTGGTCATGCACTCGAAAATCTTTTGAATGAGGGATATCTAATTGGGGGGTTATCTAATAATCTAATTTCGGTAGTATTTTTCATGACATTTTCTGAAGGGGCCTTTCAAGAAGATTTAAAATTTGTAGGTTGTGCTATGGAGAATCGAAAGCATCTCAATTTTTACGTGAACTATAGAATTTTCGAGTATCTGCTACTTACTGACATTGCAACATTATATTAAAATGTTGGAATCTTACTACAAATCCAATTACATTTTAGATGAGTGGCTGCCCTATGTCTATAATCCCAAGACATATAATTTTAGGATTGTTAACGGAAGTAAAAATTTCATTTGACACTTCTACACTAAGCGTTTTGGGAACCAGTTCCAATTTTTTTGTAACAATGTTGATTGATCATTGCGTCACAAGCTTTTTCCAATCAACACCCAAAAAATTACACAACACCTCTTTTTGATCCAGAATTAAAAGAAAACCGGTCTAATACTAATAATACTCGTATAATGGAATGTTTCATTGTTGTCCTTTTCTTCGATTATGTCAAAAATCCGCTTTGATAATCGTTGACTAAAGGAACCAGTCAATAGCTCATTCACCAAAAGGGTGTAATTGATAAATATGTCCTAGTCTGAAATTTCTGACGGTTTATTTTTTCTCACTGATTGAATGACTAAGATGAATTCAATTTGTATGATCCTGATTTTATTGTGCCTAACTTCTACGATAGGTTATGGCGCTTTAACTATGAGTAAGTTGTTTTAGATCAGATGTAACATTGTTCGTTGAAATGAAGCGGAAACTTTGTTCAGGGTGTCCCAAAAACCCTTCTACACCCTCATATATACACACATTTTTATGGAAGAGCAGATGATTTTAATTCGGAAATCAGACAACAAAGAGCAAAACTGAATGAATTCGGTGCAAGATGAGGCATGAACACTTTATGGAAACATATATCTCTTTGCTGGTGTTTTATGGATGAATTACACATTGTCCTGAAATATTGACAAAAGGATTAAGTTATTTACTGTCATCATAAAATGTGTCACCTAACGCTGATTAATCTGGATTCGGATGGAATTTGGGTGAAACTCGTACATTTTAAAGAAGACGAAATTATCAAGTTTAGGCATGTCATACTGGGGCCTGTTACATAAAACGTTTTCATAAGTAATGAGTTCTGAATTTATAAGTTTTAGATCAAAATTCTGTTGCATAAGACTATAATTAATAAGTATAAATTAAGAAGTGTTTCATAAGTGAATTTTGGTGTTTCCCACATCACGTTGCATAAAATTCATAAGTTCATATGTTATTTTTTCCGTTTTGAAAAATCGAACAAATTTTCAACAACCTCACGAGACCTATGAACCATCTGATAAGTATTTTTCTTTTTGTTGAACGGTTTTTTCTGCGATGTTCGATACATCAAGTGATGACATTCTAAATCTTGGCGTTGGTCGTCGGCGATGCCGTGTATTCAGACTGAGAATTAATTATGGTAGAAACTAGGATGACGACCTATCGAGGTTTCATTTAACTGACGAACATGTAACGCCCTCGGTTGAGAACTTGAAATATTTTATTAAACATCCTACAGGTCAGAATTGGACTTTGTCCGCGAAACAACAGATACATTTATCCCTGTGGTGTTTAACCATGAATGGTAATTTTTATTAAGCTGGTGACCTCATAGCCTATATAAGTCAACTGTTTGTAGGACGTTACACAATTTCGTTGTTTTTTAAATGATAAGTTAGCGAAGAAAATGATTAAATAGCCGCACAGATCGATTTCCGAAAAGTCAGCACCGAATTATTAAAAATTCGTCAAATTTATCATTTGTCAGCAGATGTGTGAACGGCTGTCATTTTGAGATTATTAGACCTACAAAAGACGAAAATAAAATCGCCTATTATTTATGTGTCATAGGATGTGTGGACGGCAGTCATTTTGAGATTATTCGTCCTATAAAAGACAAAAATCAATAATGTCAATCGCCACGGTGTGCACTCAATCAACTGCCTGCTTGTTTGCGGGCCCAATTTAAGGTATTATTTCATGGCCGCTAAATGGCCTGGTTTCATCAATGATACAGGCAACAGCCAAAACCCTGCGACACATCAAACTCCCAAGAAACCCTGAATTTCGGGGAAAACCAATCACTTGAAAACACTGCTGAAAACGGTTCTAGGACAATTCGCCCCCAGTAATTTGCCCGCAGCAATTCGTCCCCCACAATTCGCCCTTGGTAGTTCGCCGCCACTGCAGTTCGCCCCGGACAAATCGCCCCCAACGTAATTCGCCCCTGGTTCTATACTTACCTAGGTTTTAGATTTAAAAACAACTCCATGGTATGTTATGTAATATATCTCCAGACATTTCCCCCATTAGGTAACCATATTTTATGAGAAAGAAGATGAAAAGATGATTTTTCACTTCGTCCTGTCACCTCTGTTTTCCTTTTTACTCTTTTTTTACATTGCCTATTTTCTTTTCTTTTCTGGTTGCATACATATTTTCTTTTTCCAACTTCATTTTTGTAATTTTTTATCGGGATCTATGGAGAGCAATTAAGATTATGACAAAGTATCACAATTATTCTACGTGTGACTCTATTGTGTTCTTCACTATCTTTTTTGTGACAACATTGCGGTGTACCAAAAATAAAAAAGAATAAAAATAGAAAAAACAGAAGAAAAATATAAGTGAAAAAATAAGAAAAGGAGAATGAGTAAAAAGTAATCAAAAGAAAAGATAGGAAAAGAAACTATACAAGAAAGATGAAAGACAAAAAAGAGGAATACAAGAAAGAAAATTAAACGAAAAAAGGAACAAAAAACATAAAAAAACAAGTCCAGATCGAAGAACATAGATGCCTCGCAATTCTGCTTATGATATCCGTGTTACACGTTAAAATTTTGCCTAAATTTTCTCGGGTATTCACGCCATCAGACTAAAATTTGGCATGGTTACTGGGGATTGAGGCACCGTCATTACAAACTTTAAAAAATATGAATTTGCAAATTGCCAGTGTTGGGATTTTTCACACATTTTTGGTCGAAATTGATCATTTTCAGTCAGTTAAACTTTGGCTGCAAGCCTTCGTTTTAAACTCGAAGCCACACATACTTCATTTCCAGTGAACTACTGCTCATACACCTGTATTGCTGACCGTACGAGTAAAAAAAGCTTATACTGACTTAGCACTAATCGCGCCAGTAAAAAAATCTTATATTCAAAATTATTTGTGGACCTTTATTTGGAACATTGCTGTACAGATCTTTTTCTTCTTGTACATAATACTTGCACTCTGCATGCATAATTCATAAATAAACATGCTGTTTCGGCTGGGAAAATTCTCTAGATTTTGTGCATGGATGTGTAGAAATGCCATAACTGCTAACAACCTAGTGGAGTTATTTTTAAATTTGAATTTTTTAAATTAAAAAACAGTGAATTGGGGGCCAATTACTGGGGGCTAATTGTCCGGGGGCGGACTACAGTGGGAACGAATTACCAGGGGCGAATTAAGGGGGACGAATTGCTGGGGGGCGAATTACGGAGGGCGAATTGCCCGTATCCCGCTGAAAACACGTTATCAATTGGATGGAAGGCGATACATTTATGGAACACTGGATCCATAAGTCATTTTCATAAGTGATTATGCAACACGTTTTCATGAGACTTATGATGGACTGATGGATATATAAGTACTTATAGACTAAACTTATGAACCTTTATGCAACGGGCCCCAGATTGGGCGCAGACACAGAGATCCCGAAAAATGTTTGTCAGATATTCAAGACGTGAATCATTGACAGAACAAAGATATTTTCGATGTTCGACAACTTGTAAGGTAAACCATAACTCATTTTTGCTGTCTGCTTTTTGGCCTGTAACACCGCATAAAAATGGCCAATAACAGACAGCAAAAATGAGTTATTACAATCAGCCGCAACTAACGTTCAGACAATTGTTAGGTAAACCATAGTCCGAAAATCGGTCATTCTGAAAAGCGTCTTGTACTTCCATTTACTTCCATCAACCATTGATGTACATACGTGTGGTTTCTGAATTTTTCAAGGAAGATAGTGTATGCAAAATCACAAAAATGAAGAATCTTCACATACACCAATCCATGTCGCTGACTTACAACATGCATGAAGTTCCATATATGATACATTTTACCATCAGATGCCTCAAATCTTTTTTGGTTACCGCAAACATGCACCTTTAGGCGGGTCACCTTTTTGGAACATCAGTCAGTCAAGATAAAATTTTAATTTTTTCATGATCTTCAGAAGAATTTTGATATTTTCAAAAAATGAAAAAGTGCAAAGCACTTGCGTTACGGTTGAATAGTAAGAACTCGTCATTTTCTTACAATATGCATATTGAATTTTTTCAATGCATATTAAAAAATGGTCGGCGATAATAGTGTTTTTCACATTGTCAGCTAATTTCTTCGCGCATAGTGCAATAGTTTTTTTCAAAAATGTGTGTCCTAGTATTTAAACAGATTCTACTTAATGCCATATCACAGAGAGTGTGTAAACCAGCGTAGAAGGATTATATTCGCCACTGTTTTTGTTTGAACTTTAGGCTGCCCTAAGGATATTGTGTCAAATAAAACTATCAAGAATCAAGAAACAAGAAAAAAATAAACTATAATATAATATATAAAAGTAAGTCGAATCACTCACCTTTCCCAAGAATGTTCGACAATCAGATTGCAAAGTTTGCATAACAGGGTGCAACGCCCGAAGTAATTGATCATGTGATTAATACGAAACTGTAATCTTCTTTGACTGAAGAAAAATATCCTATTGATGCAATTCATATGTGAGCATACAACTCGTCCCATTGAAGTGCTATGTTTCATATTTGGATTTGTATCTTCCTCACTCTGACAACTTGTTCCAGATTCCAAATGTTACAATCAAGTGTTCAAAAAGAAGAAATCGTGTGGTGGATGTATCGAACCATTCAAGAAAGACAAAGTCGATCCGAACAAACCGAAATGCGTGTGCTACTACCGCGGTGCATGCAAAAAGCTTGGGGATTGTCAAAAACCTTGCTAATCCATTTTAAATATCTTTCTTATTTTACTCTGACTGATGAATGAATAAAAACATAGAAAAATTGAAAAAAAGCAGACGAGAAAAGGTTATTCTCAAATATTAACAAATAATATACCATTCAAAAGTGCGAGAATGATTTAGCTCAAGCTTCAACAACTCATATTACAGTATTTACTCTTTCGTTGGTACTGCCATGGTGTTTCAAGCTGGATATTCTCATGTGAGCGATTCCCAAGTGAGTGATTCCCGAGTGAGCGATTCCCATGTGAGCGAATTCTCAAGTGAGCGAATTTCTTCATTGAGAGATCCCAAACGAGTGATCGAGAATGTAATAGCACTTTCTTCGTATTTTCCTTCTTTACCTTATATTTTTTTTTGTATGTATTTCTTTTTTCTTTTGTTTTCTGTGTGTACTGCTTATGTTTTCGTTCAAGTATGTTTTTACGTCTTCATCTTTTTGTGCTTTCCTTAATTTTTTTTCTTCTTGTCCTCTAATTTTTACATTTTTACTCATGATTCAATACACTAAAAATTTTCATTTTAAATAACCGTAGTCTTCCGTATAATTGTTGCATAGTTCGGCATGCTTGAGTCTTCTATCGTTGTAAGTGTGAAAATCTTCATGAAAAATATAAACACAAAAATGCTCGAAGAAAGAAAACATCAAGAGAAAGGAAACGTCAAAAAATGAAGGCATTAAGAATAAGTGAAAATAGGTGGAAAAGCATTAGAAAAAGAAAAAACATAAAAAGTGACAATAAAGAAGAAGCAAGATAGAGAAAGCAGCAAGGAAAAAATAATTTGAAAAAGGAACAAAAGAAGATAGAATCAAGAGAATAGAAAAAGGAATATAAATAACTAAAAACAAAAAACTAAGATGAAAAGTAGTTAAGAATGAAGAAAAAATCACAAAGTATACGAAATAGATCGTACCGAATTGTATAAGAATTATATGCGGGACAATGCTTATTAAAAATGACAACTTAGTGTACTGTTTCATGAGCAAAAAAGAAAAAAGTAGATGACAAGAAAAAAATGAAAGAAAGCGGAGACAAGAGAGTGCAAAAAAGAGCACGCAAAAATAGACATGAACGAAAACTTAAGCAACACACAGAACGAAATAAAAAAGAAACACCTACAAAGAAAAATATAAGGTAAAGATGGAATATGTGAAGAAAGTGTTATTACATTCTCAATCGCTCGTTTGGAATCGCCCAATTGAGAATTCGCTCACTTGGGAATTCGCTCCATTGGGAATCGCTCACATGAAAATCGCTCAAATGGGAATTCGCTCATTTGGGAATTAGCACAATCGGTAATTCGCTCAGTTTGGAATTCGCTCACTTGGGAATTTGCTCACTTGGTAATCGCTGAGCCAATCCTTGCTACGCTCCTCTATAATAGCTGAGCCATTATGCCATACGTGTATTTTCCAATAACGGTTTACGATACACCATTTGGACTAATATTGGTTCGCACCTAAAACTTTTGTTTGGATTTCGCCTTTTGTGTCTTCTTAACTCTAGCTATGTGACACGATCCGGTCAGTGATCTTTAATCGACGAATGTGATTAAGATAATTACGAACCATCATCTAGAATAGAATGCCAAGTGCTGAGCTTTCCCTATATTCAACCACTTTCCGTTTTTGTCAGCTGAATTAGAAGGAGTGCCAATTTTTTTCTTTCGAATAAGAATGTAGCTTTACGAATAACGCATCGTTGATATAAGAAATGCACACGCTCAACTGGTACCTCGCCCAATGAATAATAATGGAACAACTTTTTCAAAACCCTACATCTGCATGTTTTCCTGCTCCCTGCTCATCGTTTGTCGAAGAAAAGAGCCTATGACACAAAAATCCTTCCCGAACGAAACCCTGATACGTTATATACCTCACTGAACCATAACATCTTGATCTCAGAAACTATAACAGATACAGGCAAGTGGAAAATCTAAATAAATTAGAATCAGACAATTTTTTCAGGGCAAAGGTAATTTGAGCTCACACAATTTCCGATTTGATAGCCTATTGAATCTCGTCAAACTTCAGAACCATATAATGTTGTAGTGTGTTTTCCGCCGATTTTTTATTATTTGTCAAAACGCGTCACAGGCCCGCAGGTGGCAAGTGGAGAGAGCAACGCGGACCACCAGTGGCCATCTTACTGTAGCGCACGTCGGTACGCGTGCGCTGGTCTCTCTCTGTTCATTATTCGTTACGTATACTTTACGTGTATTTTTATTTTTCATTACTAGTTGTGTGCCCCGCCGGCCACCACTAGTACGCATTAGCCGCCTCCCACCACGCCTCTTTCGTCTTTGCTCGCCCGTGCGTGGGAGTAGAATTTTTATTGTCATTTATTATTTTTCGTCTCGCCTGTAACGTTTGGTCACGTAAGTTTCTCGTACATTCTGGTATAGTAATAAATAGGTCGGAGAGTCCCCTTATCGTAGTAAGTGAGAAAAGAAGGGAGACAATTAAAGAAACTAAGTTTTCTTTAATTGTTGGGATAATTATTGTCGGGGTTTAAGTACCAGTAATTAAGTAATCGGGTAGACGTGGGCGTGGGACGCACGTACATTAAGGCCGCAACCTTGGAATCCCAATCCTGCATCACACCGCATCACCCCGACCACAGAGCAAGATATAACACTGGTGACCGTTTGGATTGTACGTTGCCGCTCCCCGCTGTTGCGTTGCATCCGAAGAAATTAAAGAATTCAAAATTCGACCCCGCCGTAGCTGCGCCAAAGGGTACAAACGAGGTTATTATACCTTGAGAAAAAAGATGCCAACGGTAAGCCACACACCGCCGGACTTCACTCGATTTCCGTCGCGTTCCAGTTCTCCCAACGCCGCCACAGCCGCACGCCGCGCTTTAAGTTTTGACCAGATGATGTTGCCGCGACCGTCAAATATTACGCAATCGGCAGCGGTCCCCGTGGTAAGCCTCCCGCCCCATAATCCGCCCTTGTCTAATTTCAGCACTCCCGCACTGGACGGGACGGCACAGCCGCAAGCACCGCTCATTCCCGCAACCGCGGCGACCAACAATTCCCAAACTCCGCGGTTCGGACACCAAAATACTCATGCCACCGCCGAAAATCGTCTCAACGCGCCGCCCGCATCGCAAATGCCGCCACCGCCCGCGCCGGCTCGAAGTAATGATGACCAAATTGTCGCCAGAACCGACTCTTCCGAATCCTTTGTCAATATTGAACCGCCGCAAGCCCCAGCCGCCACCCGTGCTTCAACAAATGATCACCGCAGCAGTCTCGCTATCGCAAACGCCAACGAAGTCCAAAATTTTCGCATAGAAGCACGCGACGCGCTGGAACAATTAAACACCGCCGCCGCGCGTATAACTAACAATGTCCCCACGGTACAAACCATTGATCAAATTATCGGCGCCGTCTCCGATCAATTCCAAGCCCAACAATTACGCGTTCAACGCGAAATTCAAGAACAAACAAAAGCCACTAACGCGCGTTTCGCCGCGCTCGCCGAGCAAATGCAACAATTGATTTCCACAACTGCCGCCGCGACGCACGCGCGTAATCCGCCTACACCAAGACCGCCGCCGGTGTCCTCACGGTTCCACGGCGAGGAGACAAGAGATGTTTATATCCCTAACGAAACTCTCCGTGAAACTGAACCGGCTCCAGTCTTTGGCAGGCTACCAAACCAAGTCAAACCCAAAGCACCGTCGACGGATACCTTGTATAATAACGAATTCGCCCGCAGTACGCGCGCCGATGAAGATTTACACCGCTCCGCGCTTCAAAGACGCCCACCGCCCGCGGCCAACCAATTTGGCTTTTCAGATTACCCACCCGAGGATTATTATGAACACCCGCATCCTCGGTACGACATGCCGCGCACGTCTCATCGTGAAGAAGATAGCCGCATCAAAACAATCATCGACAATATGCATCCGTTGATAATTGACGGCGCCGCAACAAATAAACGCCTGTTACGCTTCTTCATACGACTGGAAAATGAGTTCGGCTACGACGCCTCCAATCACGTAAAGATGAGTGCCCTCCGCCGACTCACCCGCGATACGCCGAGCGACATGATCCAAGATATGACGCGGTACGAAGACGCCAAACATTTGCTTATGTTCCAGTTGGCGCCCGATTGCAATCCAATGACTCTTAAACGTGAACTCGCGTCAATCACGCCAGAAGCTGGAGAGGAACCCGCCGCATTCTTGAGTAAGGTAATGACTTATGTACAACTATTATATCAGCATGAAGATCAAACTTTCCGGCATAAACAAGTAATTGATACCTTTTTGACAAAAATGCCTGTTTTCTATCAACTCACAATTGGCGAACAAGCAAAGGGTTTCACAAATGTTCAACAACTGGCCGACGCCGTAGCCAAAGCCCGTAGTGTCCTCAACGCAACTAAAGCCGAAATCGGAACCGCGGAACGACCCATTCTGGTAAATCAAGTCGATCAAGACCCACCGCCTCCGAAGTCGCCGCAACCGTTTGATCGCCGTTTTGAACGCCGCCGCAGCATGGACCGTCCTCAAAACCGCTACCGCGAGCGCTCTCCCTCAATGGACCGCAGGACGCAAAACACGGCAATGCAGCCCACTAAATTCGTCTCTTTCCAACCACGAGCAATTGAACCAACGCCGCCGCAACCACCGCGCACGGAGATGCTCCTGGAACAATTGATTCAACGATACGACCGCGACTATGAAGAAAGAAAATCTCGACAACGCCCTGAAGAAACGGTACCCAACAATAGGCAACAAAGTCCGCGCCATCCACCTCAAAATAGAGAGCCGTACGCAAATCGTTTTGACCGATCCGCTAGCAGAGACCGCGCGCGCCCGATGCAACCTACAGGTCTGTGGTGCGACGCTCACAAATCCCGCACACACAACACAGAAGATTGCGTCTGGCTCAAACGGCAAAACGCTCAACAATCAGCCCGACTTGAACCAAATCGCTCAAATTACGTCGCCCAACCACGGCAAGTTGACTTCCGAAATAATTCAAACGACGTCCGTGGACAACGCGATTGGCGACCCCGCCGCGGAGGACCGCCCCAACGTGGAGCGAACTACGCCCGCGGCGCGCGAAACCAATTTTATGAAGGTAATCCTATACAGCGCCCAAATGATTTTATTCAGAACACTTACGCCGTCTACCCGAACCATCAATTTCCGGCGCCGTGGGAACAACATATTCATTACAACGCGGTACCGGCTCCATACGTCACAACGCCAACGGATTCATCACGCGCCAGTTCTCAATCTTCAGAAATGCAAATTGCCCTACCCGCCCTACCGGCACCAAACACCGCGCCCGTACCTGCGCTCGAAACACGCGTTAACAATCATTCAACGTCTGCGGCCAATATGGTCGTTCCATCCAAAGAAATTGCTTCCGCCGCGCCGATTGTCAGCCCCGGCATCGTCCGTTGGAACGCAACAGGCCGCGCTTTTCAAGATCCCTGTCACATTCGTTCGTCCGTTTGTCAAATTGATAATCTAACGCCATCTTCCAAATCGTTTGTTCGCAAATACGCTTCTACGAGAGCCTTTCAAATCCCAATCAAAATAGGAGCCGTCAAAGCACACGCGCTCATCGACACAGGTGCCCAATGTTCCGTACTATCATCAGGTTTGGTCAAACGCGCCTTCGACAAGCAATCGCTTCAACTCCCGATATGTGGAAAAATTAAAGTAGCCGACGGCGCCGTAGTCAACGCTCACGGCCCGGTAGTTGTCACAATGGAATCCGCCTTCGGAGAGCACATGATCAAATGCGTAATCCTTGACGACGACGGAAACGATCAATTCATCATCGGAACCGATTTCCTCGCGCACCCCGATATCCACGCCATTTTAAACTTCAAAGACAATTATATCGAAATTCAAGACGTTAAACTGCCGCTCAAAGTAATCGCCTCGATCCGCCCGCAAACGGAATTATTCCTCAACGCCGCTAACGACAACGTTTTAGAAGAGATACCAGAAGACGAACGAGTAAGTTGTTATGATGATAAATCTGATATTTTTAGCCAACCCGAAGAAATCGAAGTCGAACAACCGATTCGGCAGGCTCAACCTGGTCCACACCAACCGCCCCCTAGGCGGTTGGAGGTTACAGAGCTTGCCGAACCAATTTTTCTCGTCGCCCAAGCTTCCATTTCGATTTCACCGCACTGCCAACAATGGGTCAAAAGTAGCGTTTTTCCCACAACATCGGCGACAGTGCCCGACGTGATTGTACAACCACTCGCCACGGATAACGTTGCCGCAGAGCTCCCAGTCAAAACCGCAGTGGTCAACATCACTAACGGCCATTGTCCGCTCCTTTTCATCAACAATACGCCGAACAGTATAAAACTACGACCAAACCAACTCATTGCGATGGCAAAGCACACGCTGGAGTATTCCGAAACCCACGCCGATTGTCAGATAGCAACCGCCGCCGCCGACCGCGATTTAACCGACCACGAGCCGGCCGCATTGGACAAGTCATTCCCTGGCAACACCGCTCAACAAAAGCTGGAATACGCCCTGAACAAAATGACGGAAAAGACGTATGTTTCTACCGCGCAAAAAGAGAGAGCCCTCAAGATGCTCCGACAGCACCGCGATGTTTTCAGCCTCCCCGGCGATAAACCAACTATTACCAGCGAATTGACCGTCAGCATCGATACCGGCACCGCAAAACCAGTTTCCCGCCATTACTACCGCGCCGCGATGGAACAAAGACCGATTGTACGCCGCCATATCCAAGAAATGCTTGACAACGATTTTATCGAACCATCTCGCTCGCCCTGGGCCGCACCGCTATTTTTGGTAAAGAAAAAAGATGGCTCTTGGAGACCCGTTGTTGACTACCGTGGAATCAACGATGTTACGCCAAGCGACAAATTCCCAATCCCGCGCATCGACGACTACTTGGACGCAATGGGACACGCAAAATTCTTCACCACGCTCGACCTCAAAGCCGGGTATTGGCAAGTACCCCTCGACGTCGATTCCCGTGACAAAACAACCTTCATTTGCCAAGAAGGTTTGTTTCGATTCAAAGTTTTACCGTTCGGCTTGAAAAACGCGCCCGCCGAGTTTCAACGTTTAATGGAAAGAATTCTCCGCCCGTACATTTGGAAAATTTGCCTCGTTTACATAGACGATATTATTATTTTTTCGAATTCGTTTGAAGAGCATTTGGAACACCTTCAAATCGTTTTTGACGCCCTCCGCGCTGCCAACCTTACGCTTCGACCCGACAAATGCGAGTTCCTGCCGCCGCAAGTAAAATTTTTGGGACACCTTCTTAGCGCCCGCGGAATCGCCGCCGATCCCGAAAAAGTCAAAGCAATCGCCGAATACGAATTTCCGAAGACTAAAAAAGGTATGCAAAGTTTTTTAGGTCTAGTTCAATGGTGCAAGCGATTCATTCCGAATTTGGCGACATTGTCCAGTCCTTTGTACGGCCTCCTACGCAAAGACGCCCAATATTTCGCCACGGATGAACATCACGCCGCTTTCAAAGGCATCAAAACAGCCCTTACGTCGTCGCCATTCCTCCGATACCCCGTCTACGATGGCAAAGCTCAATTCGTTATTCAAACCGACGCTAGTACGACCGCCATCGGAGCAATTTTGTATCAAGAAAACGAAAACGATCAATGGGTCATCGCCTACAATAGTCGCGTACTCACCGATGCCGAAACCCGCTACAGTACAACTGAGCGTGAATGCCTCGCCATTGTATACGGCTTCCGGATGTACCGCCACTATGTGTACGGCCAGAAAGTTATTGTCCGCACTGACCACAAGCCCCTTGAGTGGCTCAAAGACGAGAAACACCGCAATTCACGACTTCAGCGCTTCGCGATCAGCTTACAAGATTACGATTACAAAGTGGAATATGTTAAAGGTAAGGATAACGCTTGCGCTGATTTTTTATCTAGGAAAGATGACCGCGACAAATGCCCGATCCAAAACGCCGAAAACTTGACCGCCAAGATCTTCCGTGAAAATTTTCACCCTGCTGGTGCAACTACGGAAACCGACTTAACGGTACCGGAAACACGCCCAGCAGTGGCTCCACTATTCACGGAAGTCGACGCCGAAATCAACGCCATCACCCGTGCGATGACAAGAAAGACCATCAGTTCACCCACACTCTCTAATTCAATGCCTAAGGATGCCGACCACGAACCGCCTCCGGCCGAAGCCATTACGATCGCCGCACACGAAGATGTTTTAAAAGCTCAAGCCGCAGACCCAGCCATAACGAAAATCATCGCCTCGCTCAAGATGGATAATGCCGCCAAACACCCGCCGATTTTCTTCCTCGAAGATCAACTTTTGTACCGGCATATCAAAGATGTCAAGCAATTAGTCGTACCTGCCTCATTAGTCGACCAAACTCTTCATCAATTCCACGGCGCAAAGATTTTGAATCACCAAGGAACCAATCGTACGCTAGCCGCCATTAAAGCTCACTTTTGGTGGCCCCGCATGGAAGAAGACGTTCGGGATTGGATCAAAACCTGTAAAATTTGTCAACTAACGACACCGCGCACGTCACCGCCTCCGCCGTTGTTGCCAATTCAACCCAAGCATCCATTCGAAATTGTGGCTACCGACATCGTCAACATTTCGCCAGTAGGTGAGAAGCGTCCCTACGTTATTGTTTTTCAGGATTACTTTACGAAATTCGTATCCGCGCACCCGATTCCGGATCAGAAAGCCTCAACAATAGTGGAATGTTTTATCAACAACGTCGTCCTTACGCACGGTAGCCCACTTGTACTCCTTTCCGATCAAGGTGGATGCTTTACGTCAAAACTCATGCAAGATATTTGTGAACTTCTCAAAATTCGAAAAGTCAAGACAACGGCGTACCACCCCCAGTGTAACGGAATGGTCGAACGTTTCAACCAAACATTGATCGCTCAACTCAAAAAATATACCGCTGACGATCCAGACAACTGGGAACGATACCTGCCCTACGCCGTGTTCGCTTACAACGCCACGCCGCATACAGCCACACGACATTCGCCGTTTAGTTTATTACGAGGATATGAACCGCGCATCACTTTCGACTACGATTGCGCCCGCCGTCTCACCTTGCCCTTGAATTACGACGCTTATCAACATATTCTAACGCAAGCCCAACTTAAGATGCACGAAAAGATCAAAGCTAACCTCGATGCCGCAGCCGCCGCCAGCAAAGAATATTTTGACCGCAAAGCTCGAAGACGCGACTTCGCCGTCAACGACTTAGTTCTTTTGACCAACACGCGAAAAGCCAACAAGATTCAACCCGACTTCATCGGGCCTTTCCTCATCACGGACGCTTCCCGCGCAGCCGAAAACGTTGTTACCATTGACGCACTCGACGCGCCCGGCCGCCCGCAGACCGTCTCCATAACGCGTCTAAAACCGTTCATCCCACGACCGGCAAAGAATACTTTTGACAATGAAGAAGGCGGACCCCGCACGCCCCACACTTCCCGCCGACAATAGTTCGCTTTGAAATTTTCTTTTTGTGATATGGCGCTCATCACGCCGCGTTGTACATAATCTTTGTGTTTGTTTAATTTAGATCATGGCGACCTCGATAACGAGCAACGATGCACGGCAGTTCCAACGTTTCCACGCAATCCATCGTTTTTGCCCTCAACCGACTTTACAATGTCACTTTACACCCGGTCTCGGTTTCCACACTTACGCAATAAGAGGGGGTTTCTTCTATAATGTTAGGTTCTGTTTGGCGCGAGGCCATTCGGTTTACTTCCGCCCGACCCTGGCCGCTATCACTCTCATAAGACTAATTGGGAAAGGTTGATTTTACTCTCCATTAACATAGTGGTGTTTGTGTTGCTTTTCGTAATGATAGTGTTTGCATTTTCCTACTTTACACTTTTTCACCTTTCAGCGGCTTATTCTTTTACTATTTCATTTCCATCTTTCGCTTCCATCAGCAATAGTCGCATTTTCCAGCCGCTCTCAAAAATTTTATTTTTTCAATATGACGACGCCGTCGACCGCATCATCCTCCACGGCCAACGACCCTCCGCCGTATCGCGAATCGATAAACGTAAACGAACGTTACGTCCGCTGGGCCGAACGGCAGCCCCACCAAAACGATTTAAGTTTCGCCTGCGACGGTATTTTCTCATTTTATGCTTTTGCTGCTTATACTTGCATGCTTTTGCTTGGGACCCCATGAGTATCTCCCCCTCTGTAGTTTTGGGTCAGAGTTCCATGGTCAGCCGCCGCGATCCCGTCATCGTCAAGTTGTGGCCTTCTCAGTCCACAACCGGCCGCTGCCTTGATTTCCGCATACCACAACTCTCGTTATCTCGCTATCGTAGCCCGATCCAGTTGTCCACGTGCGCCCATCAAGGTGACATCGCCGCCCAAGCCAACGCCGCCTCAAAGCATATGTCCTTCTAACGAATTGACGACACCACACCGTTTCCCTCTTGGTTCACGTTTACATCATCCTTAAAACCCCATGTCGTTCATTCGACGTGGCGTCTCATGTGTCACTGATGAGTATCACATTCGTTCTTGTTTAGAAAACAACGTCAAACGCCTAACCCGCGTCGCCGATCTAGAGTCGTGGTACATTTCCATGTACGCGCGACCCCCGAACGTCTTGCCGCCGCCGATCTTCCTTTCACCCGGAAGTTTGGGACAGGCCTTGGCCGTCCAACCCACACCAAACTTCCGTGGCTACACGCTGGTCGGCTTTGACACCGAATCCATCTCGGCCGCCGATTTCAAACAATTTCAATGCACCGTTCAAATGCCAGCCGACCTCACGGCGTCTAGTTATCCCCGCTACGTTCAACTCGCGTTTCCGAATGGCACCATGTTCGTCTTCGAAACGTTCACCGCCACCCCAGAAGATTGGACCGCGCTTTTCGCCCTAGTCGACGGCGACCACACCATCGTAGTTTCCTTCGATGGAGCCGACGACTGGGCGGGAATCTACGCGCTTCTGGGCACTCAATTTCGCACCGACCGGCAAAAGAAAAACAAAGATCCCGTCGTGAAAGCAATCCACTTCGACGCGTACCGCGTCATCCGCAATATCGACATATCGCCGTCACTGTACGAATTGGCCCGCCGAATCGGTTTCTTTCCGGAAAAACGCACGCTCAAAGCCACAGTCTCCGCAATGTGGGCGCTAGACGTCTCAAAGCTCACCTTACGCTTTCCTCACGCTCTACGCTTTTTCAACAATCCAGCAACGTCGTTTCTACAATCCGACGTTTTGGCCTACGCGGCCCTCGACGCCTACTATCCGCTGTTACTGTTCTTGGCATTCGGTCGTTACGGCTTCATCCCCGAGGTCTACAACGCGCCCGCGTTGTTCCCCCACGACTCGTTGGACGCCGCCGAAATCGACCACCTCGCCGAGTACGTCATCGCCACTTTTCACAACGTCGCGCTGTCGGATGTCTTGCCTCCCGACTACGCCAACCGGATCTACCCGACTACGTCACAAGTGGCCTTGCCCGCGATCATGCGAGATGAAGTTCTTTCAGCATACAAATTTTTTATGTATGATTGCACATCGTCCGACCACGGTCGGTCTTTCTGTTTAGGAACGGTTCCCAACGGTTTCAAAGACGTCAAATCCTTGACGCGGACAACTCACCCGAAGCTTCTTCCCGTTCCGAAAGTGCCGAAAAAGAAGAAAAAGAAACAGAAAGACGAATGGAACAAGTCACCAGACGTCTCCGACGACGAAGACCCGGCTCTAAAACCGCAATCAGTGTTCGATGATCCTAAACGTCTTCAAGCAGCCGTTACGTCGGCCATGAAAAGCAATCTCACCCACCGCATCATCGAGTTGCTCAACTTCCCGCTTTCACCGATATACAAGTTGGCCGTCCGCGATCGTATGCCTTACAACGATCCCAACTTGCCGCCGCTTCCCCACGAAGTCGAAGATCTTTGGACCGAACGCGTAGCCGCCGACCAACCCCTACGCGAGCGCACTTATAACGGTACCCATTATCGTTATCACCCCTCAACCATCCTTAATTTTTTACAGATTGATGGAGAATGGTTCCGGAAGCTAACGACTTTTATGCCGTTAGCAGCGCTCCTAGCTTCACCATGTTCCGCCGCGGAATACGCCTGGGTCAATGACGTCCTCCTCCGCCACGCGCAATCAATGACGCCAGATACACGTGCCGTGTTCTACGAGTGCATGTGGTACCGCAGCGACGGCAACCCCAATTCGCTCCTCACGACTTGGATGAACCGCATTCCGGAACGCGAGCCCAGTTTTTCGGCCGACTCGAGCACGTACATATGCAACCGTTTCGCGTTACGCCCGATCGTGTTCGACGAAAACTTCCACATGGAAACGTCGGTCGAAGAAGTCGAAATCGATGAAAACGATTACACGGCCAATCCACATAGCCGTTTCCATTTTTATTCGACGTTCATCGCGCTCATCGACCATCAAAACCGCCTTTCGTTCCCCGCGCCGGTGTATGCGTACCCCATGCCGACTACGGCTTCGGTGCACACGCTCACCGCCGAGGAACTCCTCGACCGCCCCACCGACGTTGAAGTTGAACCCGCCGACGATGAACTACTTGAAACGCCAATTTTCGATCTCAACATAGCGAAGCTGCCGCCGTCAACAGACGTGTCGGCCCTTCCTATGGTACCCGCGCCTTCCGATATTACCGCAACTGCCACGCAAATCAACGATTTCCTGAAATTGACGCTAGACGAAATTTCCAACATCGCACCGGCCCCGATGGACGAGTCCACACCCGTCCAACCCGCCGCGATTGACTCCGAGACAATGACGTCAGAGCAAATGTTGACTGACATACCCGAAGAAAGTATGGTGGACCAATCCACGTCTATGGACGTCGCCTCTATGGAACCAGCCGCTGCGCCTATCACCACGGCACCCGCTGTGGATCCACGAATATATTTGGTGACGCCGGCCGTTTTGCCGGGACCTCCGCTTGTCGCTACTGTTGCCGCAGCCAGGTATAGTGCTCCTGTACGTTTTTCGCAACAGTTTATTTCAGCTCCGCAATGGGACGCTTTGGCCGCAGCACTGACCGCGCATCATTTCCCGCCACCGCCGCCAGGTATGCTATTTCCTGAGCACCAATGGAAAGATTTCCCCGAATCGTTGAAAGAACAAATACAACAAATTTTGGTGCCGCAACCGACGTTGATCGCTCCGGCCCCGCAAGTAGCTCAAATGGCTCCCGCGATGGCCCAACCTGTCACGCAATTACCGGCTCCGTTACCGCCGCCGGTCATATCGCAACCGCAAGCGATCTCGCAACCGCCGCAACCAGCGATTCTACCGCCGCCGACGGCGCCTGTGGATGTCCAAACCCCACAGGCACCCAGCACGTCCGTGCCGGCTTTAGATCGCTATGGTAATCCCATCCGAAGACCCGGGCGGTATGAACATTCGATAAAAAGAAAACAACAACTTCAGGACGAATCGGCGTACCGCAAATCTCACAAGACAAAAACATCGGACGAACCGAGTACACGGCGTACGCCGCCACCCAGCACTTCGCGTGCTGAGCGCGGCCGAACGCCCAGTGAGCGCACCACTCGACGCCGGGAACAACGCGATAAGCAAAGAATCCGCGAAGAAGCCGAACGCTCTTCGCACGCTACGTCAACGCCGAAACCCAAACGCGATTCTTCCAAAACACACCACGAGTCTCATTCTCGTGACGACCGCCACCGAAAAGAAACGAAACAAACCCCAGCAACCGGCAGGGATAGCCGCCAACACGAACGCCGCGATGACGCGCCGCCGCATCGTACTCAGAGCGAACAAACCCGTAAAGTGCACACGACGGGTTTCTACGAAGAACACTATCGCCACGGTTTCCGCCGTTCACCTACGAAATTAACCGACTATATTAGCCCATTGCACCGAGATGCCGAAATCCAGCGCCGCCTGGAAGCTCTAAAGAATCCGCCGAAAGATGAATTTAAAGCTCCGCTCCCGCCGCCTCCTATGGACGTGGAGCCCGCAAAACCCTCGACTACGCCTACGGTAACGTCGCAGCCGCCCACGGCTCCGACAACCGCCATATCGACCACGGTAACCCACACCACGTCGCTGCCGCCTACGGCCCCGACGTCGGCTCCGGTTACTGCGGTCCAACAGCCGCATATGATCATCACCACCAAACCGGTCCTTGGAGTTCCGTTGCCACCAAGTTCCGCGCCAGCAATCAAACCCCGGTTGCCTAGCGAGGCTAAACGCTTGCCGAACTATACGCGTTTCCGTACTACCGATAAGCCGCATGCTGTTACGATTGCCACGCCGGGCTATCCGCCACATATTGACCCGGCCGTTGAGTTTTTCTCGCCGCGCACAATGCACGAGATGGTGCTGATCAATTTTTTCGGGCGCCTCCGCATTCACATCATTATGCCGGTGCACATACGCGCCACGAACGCTTCACTGGCGTTGTACCAATATTTCCGCGACCACTACCGCCCCTCGTACATAGAACAGCAACCACCGATCTCGCACGCCGTCGCCACGGTAATATTGAAATGGGTCGCCAGTCTTTGGGCCGAGGAGCTCGGCGTCGTTGACGCCGTTCACACCGCCCATTTGACGCTTTTCCTCTACGAAGCTCGCGGCCTGGACAATCCTTCGTGTCTGCTCCAAGCCTACAACACCGCTGTCGGACTCATCGACAGCTGGATGGCTTACCCAGACTACGCACCGTTCCCACAGCCGCCCGAACTCGCCGACGTCCGAAAACTTTATTTACAATACCATAGCGAGACGGATCGCCCCGCGCCCGTGCTGCGTCGGCACGATTTCTCTGCCCGGTGGAATCTCTTACCACCGCGACCGTTGCCGCCAACAGGGACGCCGTCCGACAAACCGTCGTTAATCGCGACTCAGTTACCAACGCCAGGTGTTAACCCGCTATCGCCGCTCCCGCCTCAAACGTCAACTTCGTCGTCTCGCCGCCGGGACACCTCTGACTACGGTCGATCCCGCTATTCTCGTAGCTACCGCTTTGACGGCCACGAAGATCCATACGATCCCCACGGCTACCACATCGAACGCCAAAGAGAAAGAGAACGAGAACGAGACCGCCGCGATCCGCCACGAAACCACCGTTCAGCGTCCGACACTCGTTATCGCCGCCGCCACTGATCACGAGCTTTTGTACAGTAACTTTTACTTCTTTTTCGTTTTTGTTGTTTTCTTTTAACCTCATTTTTCACACCGGTTGTTTATTTTCTAATCTCGTTCGTGCTTTACTATTTTGTACTAGTGATCCCAGCGCACGTGCAGCCGACGCTGCAAACACACAGTAAGTTGACCGCCGGTGGCCCGCTACACGCCCCCACTTGCCCCGTCTTTGTTCGTACACTCCGCCGCCGGGCTTATGGTCGCAGCCCCAAAATCGGCTCAAACTACCCCAACAACTCCGCCGGCCCCGCTGTGTGACGCCGAAGACTCTTCGGCAACCCCGGCGACGGCCTGTAGTGGCGGAGCCCTTCCCCTTGCACGTTCTTTTCGGTATTTCTTGACGATCGCTTAGGGCGATCTACTGCAAGGGGGGAGGGGTGTTGTAGTGTGTTTTCCGCCGATTTTTTATTATTTGTCAAAACGCGTCACAGGCCCGCAGGTGGCAAGTGGAGAGAGCAACGCGGACCACCAGTGGCCATCTTACTGTAGCGCACGTCGGTACGCGTGCGCTGGTCTCTCTCATTCATTATTCGTTACGTATATTTTACGTGTGCTTTATTTTTCATTACTAGTTGTGTGCCCCGCCGGCCACCACTAGTACGCATTAGCCGCCTCCCACCACGCCTTTTTTTTTCGTCTTTGCTCGCCCGTGCGTGGGAGTAGATTTGTTATTATCATTTTATTTTCGTCTCGCCCATAGCGTTTTGGTCACGTAAGTTTTCGTACGTTTTTGTATAATAATAAATAGGTAGGAGAGTCCCCTTATTTTAGTAAGTGAGAAAAGAAGGGAGACAATTAAAGAAACTAGGTTTTCTTTAATTGTTGGGATAATTATTGTCGGGGTTTAAGTACTAGTAATTAAGTAACCGGGTAGACGTGGGCGTGGGACGCACGTACATTAAGGCCGCAACCTTGGAATCCCAATCCTGCATCACACCGCAGCACCCCGACAACAAGGCAAGATATAACAAACCAAGGCTGGTTTCTAGGACACAACAATTTTTATTACCAGCCAAATCTGGTTTGCCCAAATATGTTTATCATAATGTTTGTATAGGTAACTTCGTTTCGAGCTATAGTTTTAATATTTTTGGAACTATTTTCCAAAATTTCTGTATTTTTCCCAATATGGTAAGTGCCACTTCGTGTATTCAAATATTATACCAACTAAAAACTTTATATATTCTGCCAGGAAAAATCTTCCAAAGCCAACTTTTTGATACAAAAAGTAAAGCAAGATGAAGAACTATGGCAAAAAATACAAGAGGAAAAGGCTCAACTTAGGGAACAGGAGGAAGAAGAAAGACGCCGCAAGGAAGAAGAGGAAGAAAGGCAGAATCGTTTGAAGGAAGAGAAAGTTAGACAAGGAAGGTAATGTTTGGACTACTGTTCGGATATTATAGTACATTATTATATACATAGCACACTATATTATACTATAGTCTAATATACTATATTATACTATACTATACTGTACAATACTGTATAATACTGTATAATACTATCCTCTACTATAGTATACTATATTATGCTATACAATAGTATACAATACAATACTATACTATACTACACTATACTATACTATATGATACTCTAGTATACAATAATATACTATACTATGCTATACAATACTACAAAATACAATACTATACTATGCTAGATAATACTACGCTATACAATACTGTATTATACTATACAATACTATAGAATACAATACTATACTATACTATACTATACTATACTATACTATACTATACTATACTATACTATACTATACTATACTATACTATACTATACTATACTATATAATACTATATTATACTATACAATACTATACAATAGTACACTATACTATACTATATGATACTCTAGTATACAATAATATACTATATTATGCTATACAATACTACAAAATACAATACTATACTATGCTAGATAATACTACGCTATACTATACTGTATTATACTATACAATACTATAGAATACAATACTATACTATACTATACTATACTATACTATACTATACTATACTATACTATACTATACTATACTATACTATACTATACTATACTATACTATACTATATAATACTATATTATACTATATTATACTATACAATACTATACAATACAATACTACACTATACTACATTATATTATACTATACTATATGATACTCTCATACTATATTGTACTATACTATACTATACTATACTATACAATACCATAAAATACAATACTATTATACTATACTATGCTATATTATGCTATACAATACTACAAAATACAATACTATACTATGCTAGGTAATACTACGCTATACTATACTGTATTATACTATACAATACTATAGAATACAATACTATACTATACCATACTATACTATACTATACTATACTATATAATACTATATTATACTATAATATACTATACAATACTATACAATACAATACTACACTATACTACATTATATTATACTATACTATATGATACTCTCATACTATATTGTACTATACTATACTATACTATACTATACTATACTATACTATACTATACTATACTATACTATACTATACTATACTATACAATACCATAAAATACAATACTATTATACTATACTATGCTATACTATACTATAGTTTACACTATATTATACTACATTATATTATACTATACTATACTATACTATACAATACCATAAAATACAATACTATTATACTATACTATGCTATACTATACTATAGTTTACACTATATTATACTATATTATATTATACTATACTATACTATACTATACAATACCATAAAATACAATACTATTATACTATACTATGCTATACTATACTATAGTTTACACTATATTATACTATATTATATTATACTATACTATACTATACAATGCGATACTATGCTATCATATACTATACTATACTATACTATACTATGCCACATCATACCATACAATACCATAAAATACAATACTACACTATACTATGCTATACTACATGATATTCTACTATACTACACTGTACTATGCCACATCATACCATACAATACCATAAAATACAATATTATACTATACTATACTATACTATACTATACTATACTATACCATACTATACTATACTGTACTATACTATACTACACTATACTATACTATACCAAACTGTACTATACTCTACTATAATATACTAAACTGTACTATAATATACTATACAACACTATACTACACTATCATATATTATACTATACTATACTACACTATACTATACTATACCAAACTGTACTATACTCTACTATAATATACTATACTGTACTATAATATACTATACAACACTATACTACACTATCATATATTATACTATACTCTACTCTACTATACTTTACTTTACTATATAACACTATACAATGCTATACGATACAATACTATACTATACTATACTACTCTATACTATGTTATGCTATACTATACTATACTATACTAAACTGTACTATACTCTACTATAATTTACTATACTATACTATATTATACTATACAATATGATACTATACTATACTATACCATGCAATAATATGCTATACTATGCTATACCATGCTATACTATACTATAGTAAACTGTGCTATATTCCAGTATGATATACTATACTATACTACACTACACTACACTCTATTACACTACATTATACTAGGTGACACTATGATATATTATAATATACTCTACAATACTATATCATGCTATGCTATACTATACTATGCTATGGTATGCTATGCTATACTATACTATACTATACTATACTATACTATACTATAAAATACAATACTCTACAATACTACACGAAGATAGGTAGAAACTTTTGAAGAAGGAGAGACAAGGAACTAAATGTATTTAGATATTCGGATATTAAAATTTTTCTACAGTAAGCTACTCCTTTGTGAGTCGAGGAAATGTGGATATGATTTCTACCAGACTGCTATGAAGGGACAGAATTCTGATAAACTTGGTTTTTAATAAAAAATTTCAATTTCTCGACTTTTCATCAAAAATCCTTGTTTTTCACCCAAGATGTGGTAATTTTTGGATAGAATTCAAATTGTTTTTCACGTTTTTGAGCAAATCGACAATGGCTATAGTAATGCTGACAAAGTCTAAATAATCAAATGATTGCATTAAATTCCATAGCAAAGTGTAAACTTTTCCAAAAAAAGCCTTGGTAATGTTACATTTTTTCAAAAAAAATCTTTGTTAAGGATTGCGCTTATCCTCCAAAGCAGCATGAATGTGGAAGTTACAGTCATTAGTGTGGCCCTACTTATGCAAAATCCACTTTAACAAGTAAACATTTTTGCTATAATTTTCAATAAATGGGCTAATTTTTCTTTTCAGATTATGGCTTGTGTGACAATTCGCAAACAAATCCACGATATAGCTTCAAATTGTGTTGTATTAATAATTTTTGTTGTTTATTAAATGTCTGAATTTTAAGCGAAAAAACAAATAAAAAAAGACAGAAGCAAAACCAAAACCAAAAGAAAACAAAAGAAAACAAAACAAAACAAAACAAAACAAAACAAAACAAAACAAAACAAAACAAAACAAAACAAAACAAAACAAAACAAAACAAAACAAAACAAAACAAAACAAAACAAAACAAAACAAAACAAAACAAAACAAAACAAAACAAAACAAAACAAAACAAAACAAAACAAAACAAAACAAAACAAAACAAAACAAAACAAAACAAAACAAAACAAAACAAAACAAAACAAAACAAAACAAAACAAAACAAAACAAAACAAAACAAAACAAAACAAAACAAAACAAAACAAAACAAAACAAAACAAAACAAAACAAAACAAAACAAAACAAAACAAAACAAAACAAAACAAAACAAGAAAAAGTGCTAGAAAGTACAACTCAAAAAATTATATATTTTCAATTTGATGCTATTTCGAATGAAATCTGTACCAGTATTTTCAAAAGTGAAGCTAATTTGCATAATCTATGCATCCGCACCAATGTCGAGTATGTTTGTTCAATGCACAGGTGCTACAGTATACAATTCTCGAAATAGATCCAGAAAGAAAGTACTATTTCCATATCTATACCATTCTATGGCCGTCTCTCGTAAGCAACCGCGACCGACTATAGTCCGTATTACAAAAGTTTTGGACACGTGTTTCAAAATCTTACTGTAGAAAACTGGAATGAGTAATTTATAGGAAAAATTTTATGACTTTTTTGTATTTTTGCAGACTTTTTTTGTAAGAAAAACTGATTATAGTTGGGATATGAATTGTCGAGAAATTGCTTCGTGGATTGTTTTCGTGGTGGTGATTAGTAGTTCGCATGGACAGGGTAATGTTGCAGGTGCTTTCAGAACTATAGTTTGTTAGTAGTTACTACAATAGTCGACTAGTAGTCGCTACTAAAGACTGGTGGTAGTTACTACAATAGTCAACTAGTAGTCGCTACTAAAGACTGGTGGTAGTTACTACTATAGTCTCTTCGAGTTAGTACCATAGTCTATAAATAGTTACTACTATAGTCTATTAGTAACTACCAAGGTGTTCTACCTTGAACAACAACTGGACTGAGTAGTTAGTTGATATCCAAGTGGAATAATAGCTGGTAAATAGCTAAGTTTAATAAGGCTAACTAACACGACATACAATAGTAATGTACTGAATTGGAAAATAGATAACTGGACAACTACACAAAATAACACGGCTTATACACCATGACGGGATATTCTAGATATACATGAACAGAATATTTTAGAATATTGCGAAAGTTTCTGGAACTTTCTACAAAAATTCAGTACGTGAAATATACATGAACATCATATTACATGATCATACTGTAACATATGTATCAAGTGGTCACCACTATAGGCTGTCCACGGTCCCTGCTATACTCCATTACTAACTTTGACAGTACTATAGTTCATTAGTAGTCATAACTATAGTCTACTAGAGTCTTGTAATAGTTACTATGATAGTCTACTAGTAGTTACTACTATAGTCTGTCTGTAGTTTTCAGTATAGTCTGTTATTATCTACTACTAGAGTCTGTTAGTAGTTACTATGAGAGTCTGTTATTAGTCCCGACTATATTCCATTACTAACTTTGGTGGCACTGTAGTTCATTAGTAGTTACTACTATAGTCCACTATAGTCTTGTAATACTTACTACTATAGTCTTCTAGTAGTTACTACCAAATTCTGTCTGTACTTTCCACTATAGTCTGTTAGTAATAACTACTAGAGTCTAGTAGTAGTTACTACTATTGTTTGTCTGTAGTCACTACTATAGTCCACTACTAACTATGTGTTAGTAGTCCCAGTTACAACCTCAAATGAACATGGTTCTCGGGGCTAGTGGATGGTGTCTAAATGTTAACTTTGATTCTTTCTTTTTTCAGATACCCATAAACTACGAGGACGACTGTTATGTATGGATAACAGTGCAGTTCCTGAAGGGACATTGGCCGACTTTTTCCAATATGTAACATATGAACCAGGTAAGCGCTATAGTGCTTATTCGGCCAAAAAAGTACCAGATCGGGAACTCAATGAACTAGAGTTAACTCACATAGTTAACTTACAGTAGTCATAGATAACTATATAGTACTATAGTCTGCTGATAGTAACTGCTATAGTCCATTGTTAACTTGATCAGTACCATATTTTGTTAGTCATCACTGCTATAGTCTATTAGTAACTTGAGCACTGCTAAAGTCGCTCAGTAGTCACTATTATAGTGCATTGGTAACTTCAGCACAACTATAGTCTGTTGGTAACTTCAGCACTAGTACAGCCAGTTAGTTGTCACTAGTATAGTTAACTGGTAACTTCACAACTACTCCAATCTGTTAGTTACCAATTACTACAGTATGTTGGCAATCTAGTCTGTTAATAGTCGCTACTGCAGCACTACTATAGTTAGTTAGTAACTATCTGTTTGTAACTTTAGAACTACGTTAGTTAGTTGGTAACTGTCAGTACACACGGCAATAATCTGTGTGTAGTTAGTAGCATAATCTGTCAGTAACTTCACTACTATAGTCTGGTAGTGGTCACTATTATAGTCTATTGTTAACTACAGTACTACTATAGTCTGTTAGTAACTTGAGCATAACTATAGGAGGTTTTAATCCTTTTTCGAAATTTTGCAAAAATGTAAAGCGTAAAAAAGCTTTTTACAAAGAAAAATCTGTTTGTTTTTTTTCAATTTTTTTGTTTTTTCTTTCATTTTTGTGTGGTTTTTTTCAAAATTTTTTTCAAATTTTTTTCCTTCAAAAAGTGTAAAGCAAAGAAAAATTGAAAAAACAAAAAAAACTATTTTTGTTTCTCATTTTTTCTGCTTTTTACCTGTTTCATTTTTATAATATTTTGATGTTTTTTGTTTCTTTTTGTTTAATTTTCGTTTTTATTAGTGTTTGTTTTTGTTTTTTAATATTTTTCTTTTTTTTACTTTTATACTTTTCATTATTTTTGATTACTTTTTTATATTCTGTTCTTTCACCATTTTTTGTATCTTTTACTGTTTTATTTTTTATTGCTTTATAGTTCCCTTTCTTTTTTTACTTTTCTATTCTTTACCATTTTTTGTTTTTATTTTTTAACTTTTTTCACAATTTTTTGTTGTTTTTTACTTTTTTTACTGTTTTTTGCTACTTTTATATTTTTTATTATTTTTTGTTTCCTTTTTTTACTTTTCTATTTTTCATCAGTTTTTGTTTCTTTTTTTACTTTTCAACTTTGTATATATACTATTTTTAATTTTTTGTTCTTTTTGTGTTTTCTTCCTTTTTTGAAATTTTGGAAAAATGTACAGCATTGAAAGAGCTTTTAAAATAGAAAATAACTTTATGTTTTTCTTTCTTCTTGAATTTTTTTGTTTTTTTTCACTTTTTTGCTTTTTCTGAAATTCTACGAAAAGTGTAAAGTGAAGAAAAATTGGAAAAATAAAAAAAAAAATCTGTAATTTTTTTTTGCTTTTTTTCTTTTTTCAAATTTTAAATTGAGTGTAATGTGATGCCCAAGTTAAAAATGGTAATATTTTTCCCCTAATTTTCAGAGCCAGAAAAACTGGAAGTTTCGCATATGAAAATCAAAAATGTGACCATAGGCGAAAATGGCGCCTTCGACATTATCGTCCCAACGCGCAAAAATTCCAAAGGCCAAATTGTTCGCATTAGCGCTGTAGCCTTTCGATCGAACGAGTGTAAGCAAGGAAAACACTTGAATAGAGGAATTGTTACGGATATCGAACAAGTGGACCAAGATTTGGGAACCATAAAGCTCAATTCCTAGCCTGATGTCGTGGAACTATGCGAAAACCTATTGCATTTTTGATATTCGCCTTTTTCTTAATGGAGTTGTCAATTGGTCTATTAAATTCTTGGCAACATGTTGGGCATACTGTAGCTGGCCATTTAGGCATTGGGAAGTCGACATGCAAATCAATGATGGTTTTTTCTTTTCTTTTTTTCTTTTCTTTTCTTTTCTTTTCCTTTTCTTTTTTTATTTTATTTTCCTTTCCTTTCCTCTCTTTTCTTTTTTTTCTTTTCCTTTCTTTTCTTTTAATTTCATTCTTTTCTTTTTATTTTTTCATTTTCTTTACTTTCCTTTCTTTTTCTTTTCTTTTTTTTCTTCTCCTTTCTTTTCTTTCCTTTTTTTCTCTTTTTATTTTCCTTTCCTTTCTTTTCTTTTTTTCTTCTCCTTTCTTTTCTTTTCCTTTTCTTTTTTTTCTCTTTTTATTTTCCTTTCCTTTCTTTTTTTTTATTTTCCTTTCCTTTCTTTTCTTTTTTTTCTTCTCCTTTCTTTTCTTTTCTTTTCCTTTTCTTTTTTTTCTCTTTTTATTTTCCTTTCTTTATCTTTTCTTTTTTTCTTCTCCTTTTCTTTTTTTCTCTTTTTATTTTCCTTTCCTTTCTTTTCTTTTTTTCTTCTTCTTTCTTTTCTATTCTTTTCTTTTCCTTTATTTTCTTTTTTTTTCTTCTTCTTTCTTTTCTTTTAATTTCATTCTTTTCTTTTCTTTTCCTTTCTTTTTTTCTTCTTCTTTCTTTTCTTTTAATTTCATTCTTTTCTTTTTATTCTTTCCTTTTCTTTACTTTCCTTTCTTTTTCTTTTCTTTTTTTCTTCTCCTTTCTTTTCTTTTCTTTTTCTCTCTTTTTGATTTCCTTTCCTTTCTTTTCTTTTTTTATTTTCCTTTCCTTTCTTTTTTTCTTCTCCTTTCTTTTTCTTTTCTTTTTTTTCTTCTCCTTTTCTTTTTTTCTCTTTTTATTTTCCTTTCTTTTTCTTTTCTTTTTTCTTCTCCTTTTCTTTTTTTCTCTTTTTATTTTCCTTTACGTTCTTTTCTTTTTTTCTTCTCCTTTCTTTTCTTCTCCTTTCTTTTCTTTTCTTTTTTTTCTTTTAATTTCATTCTTTTAATTTTATTTTTTCCTTTTCTTTACTTTCCTTTCTTTTCTTTTTTTCTTCTCCTTCCTTTTCTTTTCTTTTTTTCTCTTTTTATTTTCCTTTCCTTTCTTTTCTTTTTTTATTTTCCTTTCTTTTCTTTTTCTTCTTCTCCTTTCTTTTCCTTTTCTTTTTTTTCTCTTTTTATTTTCCTTTCTTTTTCTTTTCTTTTTCTTCTCCTTTTCTTTTTTTCTCTTTTTATTTTCTTTTCCTTTCTTTTCTTTTTTTTCTTCTTCTTTCTTTTCTTTTAATTTCATTCTTTTCTTTTTTTTCCTTTTCTTTACTTTCCTTTCTTTTCTTTTTTTCTCTTTTTATTTTCCTTTCTTTTTCTTTTCTTTTTTCTTCTCCTTTTCTTTTTTTCTCTTTTTATTTTCCTTTCCTTTCTTTTTTTTCTTCTCCTTTCTTTTCTTTTCTTTTCCTTTCTTTTCTTTTTTTTCTTCTTCTTTCTTTTCTTTTAATTTCATTCTTTTCTTTTTATTTTTTCCTTTTCTTTACTTTCCTTTCTTTTCTTTTTTTTCTTCTCCTTTCTTTTCTTTTCTTTTTTTCTCTTTTTATTTTCCTTTCCTTTCTTTTCTTTTTTTATTTTCGTTTCCTTTCTTTTTTTTCTTCTCCTTTCTTTTCTTTTCTTTTCCTTTTCTTTTTTTTCTCTGTTTATTTTCCTTTCCTTTCTTTTCTTCTTCTTTTCTTTTAATTTCATTCATTTCTTTTTATTTTTTCCTTTTCATTACTTTCCTTTCTTTTTCTTTTCTTTTGTTTTTATTCTTTTCCTCTCTTTTTCTTTTTTTTTCTTTTCCTTTCCTTTTTTTCTTTTCTCATTCTTTTGTGCTATACCATACCCTATGCTATAACATGTTGCATGTTTTAACATGGGATATGTTATAACATAGGACTATGTTATAACACGTCGAAAAAAAGCACACTGCGCTAATTCGAACTCCAATGCATTGTTGTGCTTGGGTTGTCTCCGAGCCTCAGTGGCAATAAGTTACACATGAGAAAATAGAAGATAAAGAAAATAAAAGGAAAATAAAATGGGGAAAAAAATAAAAAAAAGAGAAAATAAAATGAAAAAATTAAAAAAAACAGAATAAAACAAAAAAAGATAAAATGGGGAGAAAAAAACTAAAATAAGAACAAAATAAAATAAAATTAGAAAAATGAAAAGAAAATAAAATGGGAAGAAAAAAAATTAAAGAAAAAGAGAAAATAAAATGAAAAAATAAAAAAAAACAGGAAAGAATAAAAAGAAGATGAAATGGGAAGAAAAAAAGAACAAAATAAAATAAAATTGAAAAAAGAAAAAGAAAATAAAATTGAAAGAAAAAACAAAAATTAAACAAAATAAGGAGGAAATAAAATTTAAAAAATTGAATAAAAACATAATAGAATAAAAAGAAGATAAAATGGAAAGAAAAAAATCAAATAAGAACAAAATCAAATATAATGGGAAAAGTAGAAAAAAAACAAAAAAATAAAATAAAGATAAAATAAAAACAAAGAAAATAGAATAAAAACAAAAGAAAATAGAAAGAAAATAGGATAGAAAAAAATAAGAACAAAATAAAATTGAAAACTATAAAAAGAAGAAAAATGGGAAAAAAACAAAAAAATAGAACAAAACAGACAAAAATGAAAAGAGAAAAAAATAAAAACAGAATAAAATAAAAATAAAAAGATACGGAAAGGAGAAAGTTGAAAGAAAAAAAAACAAAATGAAAAAAATAGAATAAAATAAAAACAAAATAAAATGAAGAGAGAAAAAAATAAAATGAAAACAGAATAAAAACAAAAAGAAAATAGGATGAAGAAAAAACAAAAATTAAACAAAATAAAGAGGAAATAAAATTTAAAAAATTGAATAAAAACATAATAGAATAAAAAGAAGATAAAATGGAAAGAAAAAAATCAAATAAGAACAAAATCAAATATAATGGGAAAAGTAGAAAAAAACAAAAAAATAAAATAAAGATAAAATAAAAACAAAGAAAATAGAATAAAAACAAAAGAAAATAGAAAGAAAATAGGATAGAAAAAATAAGAACAAAATAAAATTGTAAACTATAAAAAGAAGAAAAATGGGAAAAAAACAAAAAAATAGAACAAAACAGACAAAAATGAAAAGAGAAAAAAATAAAAACAGAATAAAATAAAAAGAAAATAGGATGGAGAAAAAATAATAACAAATAAAACGAAAAAAAGTGCGAAAAAATCAAAGTAAATACACAGAAAAAAATAAAAACAAGCAAAAAATAAAATGGAAGGAAAAGAATAAAAACAAAAAAAGAAAAAGAAGCAGAATGAAGAGATGAAAAATTGACTAAAAACAGAATAGAATAAAAAAAATAAAATAGAGAGAATACGAAAAAAAGAAATAACATGAAGAAAAAAAAGGAAAGGAAAAAAAGAAAATAAAAAAAACAAAAAAATAAAAGTAAAAATAAAAAGGAAAAAAAAAAGAAAGTAAACTAAAAAGCGGGAGAAAAATAAGAAACTAAAAACAATAAAAAAGAAAAACGAAAACGAATATCAAAAAATGAAAACAAAAAAAAAGAAAAGAAAATTTCTGCTTTTTTTTACTTTTTTCATATTGTTTCTTTATTTTATCTTTTACTTGTTTTTTTTAGTTTTTTCTTCCTTTGTTTTTTTTCTTTCGGGCTCTTATTTTCTTTTTCTTCCATTTATTTTTGTTTTTTATTTCAATTTTTTTTTACATTTTTCCAATTTTTTTTTCATTTTTTACCAAATTTAAAAATTTAAACTTGAAAATAAAATTTTATTTCATAAAATTTTTAAAAATTGACAATAACATGTTTCACAGGACGTTATTTCCGCCATCTGAAAAAAAAGAAACGAAAGCAAAAAATTCAAAATTTTACATTAAAAAATAAAAAGTATAAAAAAATCTTACATTTTCAAAATTTTATCTTTACCGCCACTGACAACTCGTTGGCCGTCGGGGCTCCAATCGACGGTATAGACCTGAAATGGAGAAAAACAAAAAATTAAAAAAAAACAAAAAATAAAAAGAAAAACAAAAAAAAATACACAAAAAAATTTAAAAAACAACAAAATAAAAAAGCAAAAATAAAAAAAAACATAAACAACATAAATATAAAACCACAGAATTAAAAAACATGAATTTAAAAAGAAAGAAAAATTTAAAAAAAATCTATTTAAAAAACCCAAAAATATACACAAAACAAAAATTAAACACACTACAATTAAAAAAACAACAAAATAAAAAAAAACAAAAAAAAGAAAAAGAAAAACTAAAAAATATATGAAAACCCCAAAATATACAAAAAATAATTAAAAAAAACAACAAAATAAAGAAGCAAAATAAAAAACACAAAAAACAAAATTAAAAACACAAGAATATAAAAAGAAAGGAAAATTAAAAAAAAAACAAAAATACACAAAAAATGATTAAAAAACAAAAATTAAAGATACTACAATTGAAAAAATACAAAAATTAAAGACCCTCTATGAAAAAAGCAACAAAATAAAAATGCAAAAATCAAAAAAGCAAAACTAATAAAAAACATAAAAAAACAAAAAAAAACAAAAATGTAAGCAGAAACAAAAATATAAAAAGAAAAAATTTCAAATATATAAAAAAACAAAAATAGGAAAAATATATAAAAAGCCCAAAGACACAAAACAACAAAAATTAAAAACATGTAAAGACAAACAAAGATATTAAAAAAACAAAATTGAAAAAAAATAAAAGTGTAAAAAAACCAAAAACTAAAAAAAATTTTAAAAAACCATAAAAAAAGAAACAAAAATAAGAAAACAAGGATATAAGAAACAGAATGTAATAAAAAAACAAATATTAAAAAAACGAAAATATAAAAAGACAAAAACAAAAAATTTAGAAAAATATCAAAAACAAAATATAAAAAGAGGCAACAATTAAAAAAAACCAAAAATATAAACAGAAAAAAATTGAAAAAACACAAAAATAAAAAAAAAATATCAAGAAACGAAATATACAAAAAAAATTAAAAAACACAAAAAAAACATAGGATTTAGAAAATTAAATTCAAAAAATAAAATTCAAAAGACAAAATTAAAAAAATAAAATTTAAAAAATGAAATTTATACAATAAAATTAAAAAAAAAATTTAAAATAAAATTTAAAAGATAAAATGAGAGAAAAATTTTAAATAAAATTTAAAAAAAAAAATTTAAAAAATAAAATTTAAAAAATAAAATTTAAAAAATAAAATTTAAAAAATAAAATTTAAAAAATAAAATTTAAAAAATAAAATTAAAAAATTAAATTTAAAAAATTAAATTTAAAAAATATTCACATTTTTAAAAAAATGCTTACCTCATCTGCGTGACCTGGTAAATCTACAGCCAATTTTTTTTTACCGACGTCCCACAATTTGAGGGTCGAATCGGCCGAACCGCTGACCAATAGCCGGCTATCAGCTGACCAAGCGATTTGATATACAGCTTGGACATGACCACGTAAAGATGTTAAAAATCTGAAAAAAATAAAAAAAAACAAAAAAAGTGAAAAAAAACAAAAAAAGTGAAAAAAACAAAAAAGTGAAAAAAACAAAAAAAGTGAAAAAATAAAAAAAAGTGAAAAAATAAAAAAAAGTGAAAAAATAAAAAAAATAAAAAACGTAAAAAAACTACAAAATAAACATAAAAAATAAAAAATACCATAGGATGAAAAAATTCAAACTAAAAAAGAAAAAAAACAAAAAAAAATTAAAAAAAACGAAAATTCAACCAAAATTGAAAAAATACAAAAAAATAAATATAAAAACGTGGGAAATGTAATTAAAAAACCAAAAGATACAAAATAAAAAAAGCTACTAAATACAAAAGATAAAAAATAGAAAACACAAGACCATCAAAAACGTGAGAAAAAAGAAGAAAAAAACAAAATATATAAAAAAAAATTAAAAATCTCAGAAAGTGTGAAAAAAAAGAAAATAGAGAAAAACTGGAAAAGAAAAAATACTATATGCAAAAAAGCTACAAAATACGAAAAAACAAAAAAAAACAAGAAAATAAAAAAAGCAAGGGAAATAAAAAAAGCAAAATACAAAAAATAAACAAACAAAAAAAGATAAAAAATGAAAAAAAGTTACAAAATGAAAAAAAGACAAAAATACAAGATACAAAAATATACAGCATACAAAAAAGTACAAAATAGAAAAAATATCAAATACAAGAAAATAAAAAACCTAGAAAATATGAAAAAAAAACAAAATAAAAAAAACAAAAAAAAATACTAAATACAAAAAAATTTCAAAATACAAAAAATACCATATACAAGAAAATAAAAATCACAGAAGATATGAAAAAAAGAAAATTCGGAAAAACAAAAAAAAAAGAAAAAAAAAACAAAATACAAATAAAGCTACAAAATACAAAACAAAAATACCTAAAATAATGGAAAAAACAAAATACAAAAATGCAACAAAATAAACACAAAAAATACAAAACTTAGAAAAAATTAAAGTTTTAAAAATTTAAATTCAAAAATTTAAATTAAGAAAAAATTAAAAATTTGAATTTGAGAAAAATTAAGAATACAAATTTTAAAAAAAAATTTTTTAAATTTTAATACAATAAAATTTCAAAATACAAAAAATACCAAATACAAGACAATAAAAATCACAGAAGATATGAAAAAAATAAAATACGGAAAAACAAGAAAAGAAAACATACTAAATACAAAAAAGGCTCCAAAATACAAAAAAAAAAACAAATACAAAAAAATAAAAAACCCAAGGAGAATGAAAAAAAAACAAAATACAAAAAAGAAACTAGCAAGAAAAAAAATGAAAAAAACATAAATAAATGAAAAAAAATTAAAAAAATTGAAAAAAATAAAAAAATATAAAGTAAAAAAAGAAGAAAAAAATACAAAAAAGAAAAAAAAAGAAAAAAAACAAATACAAAAAAATGAGAATAAAGGAAAAAAAGAAGTGAGAAAATGAAGAAAACGCCAGAAAAAAATACAAAACGGAATAAATAACAAAAAAGTAAATAAAAAAAAGAAACAGTGAACAAAAAAACAAAATAGACAAACAAATGCAAAAAAACAAACGAAAATGAAAAAAAAGAAGAAATAACAAAAAAAAGTACAAAAATTGAAAAAAATGGAAAAATGGAAAAGAAAGAAAAAAACAAATACAAAAAAATGAGAATAAAGAAAAAAGAAGTGAGAAAATGAAGAAAACGCCAGAAAAAATACAAATTGGAATAAATAACAAAAAAGTAAATGAAAAATAAAAAACAGTGAACAAAAAAACAAAATAGACAAACAAATGCAAAAAACAAACAAAATGAAGAAAAACAAAAAAGAAGAAATAAAAAAAAATACAAAAATTAAAAAACGAAGAAAAAAAATACAAAAATGAAAAAGAAAGAAAAAAACAAATACAAAAAATGAGAATAAAGAAAAAAGATGCGAGAAAATGAAGAAAACGCAAGAAAAAATACAAAACGGAATAAATAACAAAAAAGTAAATAAAAAAATAAAAAACAGTGAACAAAAAAAACAACAACAAAATAGACAGACAAATGCAAAAAACAAACAAAATGAAAAAAAACAAAAGGGAAGAAATAACAAAAAAAACAAAAATTAAAAAACGAAGAAAAAAATACAAAAATGAAAAAAAAGAAAAAAACAAATACAAAAAATGAGAAAAAAAGAAAAAAGACATGAGAAAATGAAGAAAACGCCAGAAAAAATACAAAACGGAAATAATAACAAAAAAGTAAATAAAAAAATAAAAAAAAGTGAACGAAAAAAAACAAAATAGACAAATACAAAAAAAACGAAAACGAAAAAAAACAAAAAAGAAGAAATAACAAAAAAAAGTAAAAAAATTTAAAAAAGAAGAAAAAAATACAAAAATGAAAAAGAAAGAAAAAAACAAATGCAAAAAAATGAGAATAAAGAAAAAAGAAGTGAGAAAATGAAGAAAACGCCAGAAAAAATACAAAACGGAGCAATAACAAGAAAGTAAATAAAAAAATAAAAAACAGTGAACAAAAAAAACAACAACAAAATAGACAGACAAATGCAAAAAACAAACGAAAATGAAAAAAAATACAAAAAAGAAGAAATAACAAAAAAATACAAAAATTAAAAAACGAAGAAAAAAAACAAAAATGAAAAAGAAAGAAAAAGAAAAAGAAAAAAAAATACAAAAAAATGAGAATAAAGAAGAAAGAAGTGAGAAAATGAAGAAAATGCAAGAAAAAATCGGAATAAATAACAAAAAAGTAAATAAAAAAAACAGTGAACAAAAAAACAACAACAAAATAAACAGACAAATGCAAAAAAACGGAAACGAAAAAAACAAAAAAGAAAAAATAACAAAAAAATACAAAAATTAAAAAACGAAGAAAAAAAACAAAAATGAAAAAGAAAGAAAAAGAAAAAGAAAAAAAAATACAAAAAAATGAGAATAAAGAAGAAAGAAGTGAGAAAATGAAGAAAATGCAAGAAAAAATCGGAATAAATAACAAAAAAGTAAATAAAAAAAACAGTGAACAAAAAAACAACAACAAAATAAACAGACAAATGCAAAAAAACGGAAACGAAAAAAACAAAAAAGAAAAAATAACAAAAAAATACAAAAATTAAAAAACGAAGAAAAAAATACAAAAATGAAAAAGAAAGAAAAAAAACAAATACAAAAAAATGAGAATAAAGAAGAAAACGCAAGAAAAAATACAAAACGGAATAAATAACAAAAAAGAATAAAAAATAAAAAAACAGTGAAAAAACAACAAAATAGACAGACAAATGCAAAAAACAAACGAAAATGAAAAAAAAACAAAGAAGAAATAACAAAAAAATACAAAAATTAAAAAACGAAAAAATACAAAAATATAAAAAAAATTTAAAATTAAAAAACGAAGAAAAAATGACAAAAATATAACAAAAAATTTAAAATTAAAAAAAAATTAAAATTAAAAAACGAAGAAAAAAAATACAAAAATAAAACAAAAAATTTTAAATTAAAAAAAATTTAAAATTTGAAAAAAAAAATAAAATTAAAAAAAAATTTAAAATTAAAAAAAAATTTAAATTTAAATTTAAAAAAAAAATTTCAAATTTTTTACTTTCCCGTTTTTCCGCACCACAATTTAACGGATTTATCGAACGAAGCCGACGCCAAAAGTCGCCCGTCCGGGCTAAAGACCACTTGATTGACCAACTGTTGATGGCCGGTCATTCTGGCCAAAGGTTTTTTGTCCAGGCTCGGTTCCCACAAAAACATTGTAAAATCGTCCGATCCGGAAACCATTTTTTCGGCGCCCGAGCCCTCAAAAAATTGAAAAAAATTTAAAAAATGGAAAAAAATTAAAAAATTGAAAAAAATGATAAAAAAAATTTAAAAAATGGAAAAAATTGAAAAAAAATTTAAAAAATTGAAAAAATTGAAAAAATGGAAAAAAATTGAAACAAAAATTTTAAAAATTGAAAAAATGGAAAAAAAATTTAAAAAAATGGAAAAAATTTATAAAATTGAAAAAAAAATGGGAAAAAATTCAAAAAATTGAAAAAATATGAAAAACAAAAAAATTAAACAAAATTGGAAAGATGAAAAAATATAAAACAAAAGATGAAAAAATTGAAAAAAACTGGAAAAATATTTAAAAAATTGAAGAATGAAAAAAAATTAGAAAATGGAAAAAAATTAAAAATTTAGAAAAAATTAAAAAAAATAAAAAATTTAAAAAAAAATGAAAAAAAATTAAAAAAATGAAAAAATGGAAAAAAATTGAAAAAAATTTAAATGAATGAAAAAATTCAAAAAATTGAAGAAAATATAGAAATTGAAAAAATGAAAAGAATGAGAGAAAATTTTAAAAAATTGAAAGAATGGAAAAAAATTAAAAAAATTGAAAAAATGAAAAAAATGAGAAAAAATTGAAAAAAATTGAAAAAATGGAAAAATATTTAAAAAATTGAAAAAAATTAAAAAAATTTAAAAAATTTAAATAAAAGAAAAAATTTTAAAAATTGAAGATAATAAAAAATTTTAAAAATTGAAAAAATCGAAAAAAATTGAAAAAAATGAAAAAAAATCTAAAAAATGAAAAAAATGGAAAAAAAACAAAAAAATATAAACAAAATAAACAAAATTTTGGAAGATAAAAAATATAAAACAAAAAAAAACATGAGAAAAATTGAAAAGATAAAAAATTGAAAAAAATGGAATAAAATTAAAAAAATTGAAAAATTCAAAAAATTGAAAAAAATAAAAAAATTGAAAAAAATAAAAAAATTGAAAAAATATAATTATAAATAAAAAAAATAAAATTGGAAAGATGAAAAAATATAAAACAAAAAATAAAAAAAAACATGAGAAAAATTGAAAAGATAAAAAATAAATGAAAAAACAAAAAATATAAAAAAGAGAAACAAAGAATGAAAAACAAAAAAAACAAGTCGAGGTTTGGTTCCCACAAAAACCTCCGATCCGGAAATCATTTTTTCAGCAGCCAAGCCCTCAAAAAATGTTTCAAAAAAGAAAAAAATAAAAAAAACAATAGAAAAATTGAAAAATTTATAAAATTGAAAAATAAGAAAACAAAAAATTAAAGAACATAAAAAAATAAGAAAAAATTCAGAAAAGATAAAAAATTTTTTGGAAAAATGAAAAAAAAAAGATTAAAAAATAAAAAGCAATAAATTAAATAACATATAAAAACAAAAAATAGAATAAAAATTAAGAAATATGAAACAATAAAAAAATTTTTTAAACGAAAATACAAAATAAAACAAAAAATTAAAAAAAATCGAAAAAATCGAAAAATGGAAAAACAATAAAATAAATAAAAATAAAAAATAAAAAATCAAAAAACAAAAAGATAGAAGGAAAGAGAAAAAATTCAAAAGATTAAAAATATAAAAAAAAAACAAAAAAAAAATAAATATAAAAAAATGAAAAAAAATTTTAAAAATTGGAAAGATAAAAAAAATTTTGAACAATGAAAAAACAAAAAAAATGAAAAAAAACAAGAAAAAGAAAAAATTTGAAAATATAAAAAATGAGAAAAAAGAAATAAAGAAGAAAAAGAACAAATAAAAAACCCTAAAAATGAAAAAAGTAAAAAAACTAAAAAAAAAGTTGAAAAAAATTAAAAAACAGTGGACAAATTTGGAAAAAAATTACAAGATATTAAAAATAAATTGATAGAAATAAAAAAAAGAAAGAAAAATCAAAAAAAAAAAAATTTTAAATTAAAAAAAATTAAGTAGAAAAAAACCTGACAAGAATTCAATACCATACTTTAGCTTCCAAGTATCTTTTCGTCGCTTTTTCTTTAATGACCTGAACTAAAAGTAAAGAAAAAATTGTCATTTTACAACAAAAAATCGAAAATTTACACTTTTCGGTTTTAAAATCGTCATTTTACAACAAGAAAAAACCGAAAATGTAAAATTTTTCGTCTAAAAATTGTCATTTTACAACAAAAAAACATCAAAAATGTAAAATTTTTGGTCTAAAAATTGTCATTTTACAACAAAAAATGGAAAATTTACACTTTTCGGTTTTAAAATCGTCATTTTACAACAAGAAAAAATCGAAAATGTAAAATTTTTCGTCTAAAAATTGTCATTTTACAACCGAAAAAGATCCAAAATGTAAACTTTTTGGTCATTTTACAAATAAAAAAACATCGAAAATGTAAAATTTTCTAAAAAAAATTGTCATTTTACAACAGCGAAAGATTCAAAATCTGAACTTTTTTGGGATTTTACAACAAAAAAAAATCGAAAATGTAAAGTTTTTGGCCTAAAAATTGTCATTCTACAACAAAAAACATCAAAAATGTAAATTTTTTGGTCATTTTACAAATAAAAAAACGTCGAAAATGTAAAGTTTTTGGCCTAAAAATTGTCATTTTACAACAAAAAAAACATCAAAAATGTAAAATTTTTGGTCTAAAAATTGTCATTTTACAACAAAAAATGGAAAATTTACACTTTTCGGTTTTAAAATCGTCATTTTACAACAAGAAAAAATCGAAAATGTAAAATTTTTCGTCTAAAAATTGTCATTTTACAACCGAAAAAGATCCAAAATGTAAACTTTTTGGTCATTTTACAAATAAAAAAACATCGAAAATGTAAAATTTTCTAAAAAAATTGACATTTTACAACAGAAAAAATCGAAAATGTAAAATTTTTGGTCTAAAAATTGTCATTTTACAACAAAAAACATCAAAAATGTAAATTTTTTGGTCTAAAAATTGTCATTTTACAACCGAAAAAGATCCAAAATGTAAACTTTTCTGGGATTTTATAACGAAAAAAAAATCGAAAATGTTAAATTTCCAAAAAAAAAATTGTAATTTCACAACAGAAAAAAACAAAAATGTAAAGTTTTTTAGCTAAAAATTGTCATTTTACAACAAAAAACATCAAAAATGTTAATTTTTTGGTCTCAAAATTGTCATTTTACAACAAAAAAACACTAAAAATTGTCAATTTACAACCGAAAAAGATTCAAAATGTAAATTTTTCTGGGATTTTACAACAAAAAAAAATCGAAAATGTAAAATCTTCTAAAAAAAATTGTCATTTTACAACAGCAAAAGATCCAGAATGTAAACTTTTTAACGAAAAAAAATCGAAAATGTAAAATTTTCTAAAAAAATTGTCATTTTACAACAGAAAAAAACGAACATTCAAAGTTTTTGGTCTAAAAATTGTCATTTTACAACTGAAAAAAGTCGAAAATGTAAAGTTTTTGGGTCTGAAAATTTTCATTTTACAACAAAAAATCGAAAATATACACTTTTCGGTCGGAAAATTGTCATTTTACAACAAAAAAGGGCGGAAATTGTGAAATTTTTGAATTGACAATTTTGATTTTACAACAAAAAGTGTCGAAAATGTAAATTTTCCGGCAGAAAAAATGTAATTTTAGAACGAAAAAAAACGAAAATGTAAACTTTTTTTGGTCGAAAAATTGTCATTTTACAACAAAAAGTCGATAATTTACACTTTTTGGTCTAAAAATTGTCATTTTACAACCAAAAAAGATCAAAATTGTAAGCTTTCTCGTCATTTTACAACGAAAAAAAATCGAAAATGTAAAATTTTTGGTCTAAAAATTGTCATTTTACAACCAAAAAAGATCAAAATTGTAAGCTTTCTCGTCATTTTACAACGAAAAAAAATCGAAAATGTAAAATTTTGGTCTAAAAATTGTCATTTTACAACAAAAAATCGAAAATTTACACTTTTCCGTCGAAAAATTGTCATTTTACAACCAAAAAAGATCAAAATTGTAAGCTTTCTCGTCATTTTACAACGAAAAAAAAAATCGAAAATGTAAAATTTTGGTCTAAAAATTGTCATTTTACAACAAAAAATCGAAAATTTACACTTTTCCGTCGAAAAATTGTCATTTTACAACCAAAAAAATCCAAATTGTAAGCTTTCTCGTCATTTTACAACGAAAAAAAAAATCGAAAATGTAAAATTTTCTAAAAGAATTGTCATTTTACAACAGAAAAAAACGAAAATGTAAAGTTTTTGGCCTAAAAATTGTCTTTTTACAACAAAAAACATCAAAAATGTTAATTTTTTGGTCTAAAAATTGTCATTTTACAACCGAAAAAGATACAAAATGTAAACTTTTGTGGGATTTTACAACGAAAAAAAATCGAAAATGTAAAATTTTCTAGAAAAAATTGGCATTTTACAACAGAAAAAAATGAAAATTTAAAATTTTTGGTCTGAAAATTGTCATTTTACGACCAAAAAAGATCCAAATTGTACGCTTTCTCGTCATTTTACAACGAAAAAAAATCGAAAATGTAAAATTTTTGGTCTAAAAATTGTCATTTTACAACCAAAAAGGATCCAAATTGTAAGCTTTCTCGTCATTTTACAACGAAAAAAAAGCGAAAATGTGAAATTTTGGTCTGAAAATTGTCATTTTACAACCAAAAAAAAATCAAATTATAAGCTTTCTCGTCATTTTACAACGAAAAAAAATCGAAAATGTAAAATTTTTGGTGAAAAAATTGTCATTTTACAACCAAAAAAGATCCAAATTGTAAGCTTTCTCGTCATTTTACAACGAAAAAAAATCGAAAATGTAAAATTTTTGGTCTAAAAATTGTCATTTTACAACCAAAAAAGATCCAAATTGTAAGCTTTCTCGTCATTTTACAACGAGAAAAAATCGAAAATGTAAAATTTTGGTCTAAAAATTGTCATTTTACAACGAGAAAAAATCGAAAATGTTAAATTTTGATCTGAAAATTGTCATTTTACAACCAAAAAAAGATCCAAATTGTAAGCTTTCTCGTCATTTTACAACGAAAAAAATCGAAAATGTAAAATTTTTGGTCTAAAAATTGTCATTTTACAACCAAAAAAGATCAAAATTGTAAGCTTTCTCGTCATTTTACAACGAAAAAAAATCGAAAATGTAAAATTTTGGTCTAAAAATTGTCATTTTACAACAAAAAATCGAAAATTTACACTTTTCCGTCGAAAAATTGTCATTTTACAACCAAAAAAGATCAAAATTGTAAGCTTTCTCGTCATTTTACAACGAAAAAAAATCGAAAATGTAAAATTTTTGGTCTAAAAATTGTCATTTTACAACCAAAAAAGATCCAAATTGTAAGCTTTCTCGTCATTTTACAACGAGAAAAAATCGAAAATGTAAAATTTTGGTCTAAAAATTGTCATTTTACAACCAAAAAAGATCCAAATTGTAAGCTTTCTCGTCATTTTACAACGAGAAAAAATCGAAAATGTAAAATTTTGGTCTAAAAATTGTCATTTTACAACCAAAAAAAATCCAAATTGTAAGCTTTCTCGTCATTTTACAACGGAAAAAAATCGAAAATGTAAAATTTGGTCTAAAAATTGGCAGTTTACAACCAAAAAAAGATCCAAATTGTAAGCTTTCTCGTCATTTTACAACGAAAAAAATCGAAAATGTAAAATTTTTGGTCTAAAAATTGTCATTTTACAACCAAAAAAGATCAAAATTGTAAGCTTTCTCGTCATTTTACAACGAGAAAAAAGCGAAAATGTAAAATTTTGGTCTGAAAAATGTCATTTTACAACCAAAAAAAAAATCAAATTATAAGCTTTCTCGTCATTTTACAACGAAAAAAAATCGAAAATGTAAAATTTTTGGTGAAAAATTGTCATTTTACAACCAAAAAAGATCCAAATTGTAAGCTTTCTCGTCATTTTACAACGAGAAAAAATCGAAAATGTAAAATTTTGGTCTAAAAACTGTCATTTTACAACGAGAAAAAATCGAAAATGTAAAATTTTGATCTGAAAATTGTCATTTTACAACAAAAAATCGAAAATTTACACTTTTCCGTCGAAAAATTGTCATTTTACAACCAAAAAAGAACAAAATTGTAAGCTTTCTCGTCATTTTACAACGAAAAAAAATCGAAAATGTAAAATTTTGGTCTAAAAATTGTCATTTTACAACAAAAAATCGAAAATTTACACTTTTCCGTCGAAAAATTGTCATTTTACAACCAAAAAAATCCAAATTGTAAGCTTTCTCGTCATTTTACAACGAAAAAAAAATCGAAAATGTAAAATTTTTAGTCTAAAATTGTCATTTTACAACAGAAAAACATCGAAAATGTAAAATTTTTGGTCGAAAAATTGTCATTTTACAACCAAAAAAGATCCAAATTGTAAGCTTTCTCGTCATTTTACAACGAAAAAAAATCGAAAATGTAAAATTTTCTAAAAGAATTGTCATTTTACAACAGAAAAAAACGAAAATGTAAAGTTTTTGGTCTGGAAATTGTCATTTTACAACCAAAAAAAAATCCAAATTGTAAGCTTTCTCGTCATTTTGCAACGAAAAAAATCGAAAATGTAAAATTTTTGGTCTAAAAATTGTCATTTTACAACCAAAAAAGATCAAAATTGTAAGCTTTCTCGTCATTTTACAACGAAAAAAAAATCGAAAATGTAAAATTTTGGTCTAAAAATTGTCATTTTACAACAAAAAATCGAAAATTTACACTTTTCCGTCGAAAAATTGTCATTTTACAACCAAAAAAATCCAAATTGTAAGCTTTCTCGTCATTTTACAACGAAAAAAAAAATCGAAAATGTAAAATTTTTGGTCTAAAAATTGTCATTTTACAACCAAAAAAGATCAAAATTGTAAGCTTTCTCGTCATTTTACAACGAAAAAAAATCGAAAATGTAAAATTTTCTAAAAGAATTGTCATTTTACAACAGAAAAAAACGAAAATGTAAAGTTTTTGGTCTGGAAATTGTCACTTTACAACAAAAAACATCAGAAATGTAAAGTTTTTGGCCTAAAAATTGTCTTTTTACAACAAAAAACATCAAAAATGTTAATTTTTTGGTCTAAAAATTGTCATTTTACAACCGAAAAAGATACAAAATGTAAACTTTTGTGGGATTTTACAACGAAAAAAAATCGAAAATGTAAAATTTTCTAGAAAAAATTGGCATTTTACAACAGAAAAAAATGAAAATTTAAAATTTTTGGTCTGAAAATTGTCATTTTACGACCAAAAAAGATCCAAATTGTACGCTTTCTCGTCATTTTACAACGAAAAAAAATCGAAAATGTAAAATTTTTGGTCTAAAAATTGTCATTTTACAACCAAAAAGGATCCAAATTGTAAGCTTTCTCGTCATGTTACAACGAAAAAAAAAGCGAAAATGTAAAATTTTGGTCTGAAAAATGTCATTTTACAACCAAAAAAAAAATCAAATTATAAGCTTTCTCGTCATTTTACAACGAAAAAAAATCGAAAATGTAAAATTTTTGGTCTAAAAATTGTCATTTTACAACCAAAAAGGATCCAAATTGTAAGCTTTCTCGTCATTTTACAACGAAAAAAAAGCGAAAATGTGAAATTTTGGTCTGAAAATTGTCATTTTACAACCAAAAAAAAATCAAATTATAAGCTTTCTCGTCATTTTACAACGGAAAAAAAATCGAAAATGTAAAATTTTTGGTCTAAAAATTGTCATTTTACAACCAAAAAACATCCAAATTGTAAGCTTTCTCGTCATTTTACAACGAAAAAAAAATCGAAAATGTAAAATTTTGGTCTGAAAATTGTCATTTTACAACCAAAAAAAAATCAAATTATAAGCTTTCTCGCCATTTCACAACGAAAAAAAATCGAAAATGTAAAATTTTTGGTCTAAAAATTGTCATTTTACAAAAAAAAAGAGATCCAAATTGTAAGCTTTCTCGTCATTTTACAACGAAAAAAATCGAAAATGTAAAATTTTGGTCTAAAAATTGTCATTTTACACCAAAAAAAGATCCAAATTGTAAGCTTTCTCGTCATTTTACAACGAAAAAAATCAAAAAATGTAAAATTTTGGTCTAAAAATTGTCATTTTACAACCAAAAAAATATCCAAATCGTAAGCTTTCTCGTCATTTTACAACGAAAAAAATCGAAAATGTAAAATTTTGGTCTAAAAATTGTCATTTTACACCATAAAAGATCCAAATTGTAAGCTTTCTCGTCATTTTACAACGAAAAAAAAATCGAAAATGTAAAATTTTTGGTCGAAAAATTGTCATTTTACAACCAAAAAAGATCCAAATTGTAAGCTTTCTCGTCATTTTACAACGAGAAAAAATCGAAAATGTAAAATTTTGGTCTAAAAATTGTCATTTTACAACGAGAAAAAATCGAAAATGTAAAATTTTGATCTGAAAATTGTCATTTTACAACCAAAAAAAAATCCAAATTGTAAGCTTTCTCGTCATTTTACAACGGAAAAAAATCGAAAATGTAAAATTTGGTCTAAAAATTGGCAGTTTACAACCAAAAAAAGATCCAAATTGTAAGCTTTCTCGTCATTTTACAACGAAAAAAATCGAAAATGTAAAATTTTTGGTCTAAAAATTGTCATTTTACAACCAAAAAAGATCAAAATTGTAAGCTTTCTCGTCATTTTACAACGAAAAAAAATCGAAAATGTAAAATTTTGGTCTAAAAATTGTCATTTTACAACAAAAAATCGAAAATTTACACTTTTCCGTCGAAAAATTGTCATTTTACAACCAAAAAAGATCAAAATTGTAAGCTTTCTCGTCATTTTACAACGAAAAAAAAAATCGAAAATGTAAAATTTTTGGTCTAAAAATTGTCATTCTACAACCAAAAAAGATCAAAATTGTAAGCTTTCTCGTCATTTTACAACGAAAAAAAAATCGAAAATGTAAAATTTTGGTCTAAAAATTGTCATTTTACAACAAAAAATCGAAAATTTACACTTTTCCGTCGAAAAATTGTCATTTTACAACCAAAAAAGATCAAAATTGTAAGCTTTCTCGTCATTTTACAACGAAAAAAAAATCGAAAATGTAAAATTTTGGTCTAAAAATTGTCATTTTACAACAAAAAATCGAAAATTTACACTTTTCCGTCGAAAAATTGTCATTTTACAACCAAAAAAGATCAAAATTGTAAGCTTTCTCGTCATTTTACAACGAAAAAAAATCGAAAATGTAAAATTTTCTAAAAAAATTGTCGTTTTACAACAGAAAAAAACGAAAATGTAAAGTTTTTGGTCTGGAAATTGTCACTTTACAACAAAAAAACATCAGAAATGTAAAGTTTTTGGCCTAAAAATTGTCTTTTTACAACAAAAAACATCAAAAATGTTAATTTTTTGGTCTAAAAATTGTCAATTTACAACCAAAAAAGATCAAAATTGTAAGCTTTCTCGTCATTTTACAACGAAAAAAAAGCGAAAATGTAAAATTTTTGGTCTAAAAATTGTCATTTTACAACCGAAAAAAGTGTAAAATGTCAATTTTTAGGTAAAAAATGGCTAAAACTCACGGGATTCTTGGACATCTTTGTAAACCAAATCGGCGTACCTGGGGTCGAAAGCCCCGGTCCTCATGGCGTAATCCGTATTCAACGCCATAGTATTCACCCAATGACCGTGGCCTTGTAAAGTGCGGCATAAAATACCCTGAAAAAAATTGAGAAAAAATTAAAAAAAAAATTTAAAAAACAAAAAATGCAAAAAAAAACTCAAAAAATGGAAAATAGAAAAAATATAAAAATAAAAATAAAAAAGAAAATTGAAAAAAAGAAAGAATAAAAAAATCAAAAAAGACAAAAAATTTGAAAAAATGGGGAACAATGAAAAGAAGAATGAAGAAAAAAAACAAATTTCGTGAATTTTTTTACAGAAAAACACAAAATTTCATGAATTTTCAACTTGAAAGAAGCAAATTTCATGAATTTTTTACAACAAAAAGACAAATTCCGCGAATTTTCAACAAAAACAATACCAAATTCTTTGGATTTTTCGGAGAAAAAAAAAGCAAATTTCATGGATTTTCGACAGAAAGATGCCAAATTTCATGGAATTTGACAGAAAAAGCACGGAAATTCATAAATTTTCGACAAAAAAATACAAATTTTGCGAATTTTCGACGAAAAAAAAGGTTAAATTTCCTGAATTTTTTACAGAAAAAAACAAAATTTCATGAATTTTGGAGAGAAAAAGGCAAAATTTCGTGAATTTTTTACAAAAAATCCAAAATTCCACGAATTTTCGACAAAATATTGTCAAAGTTAATGAAATTTTACCAGAAAAAAAATTAATTTTGATGCATTTTACTCGGAAAAAAAGCAAAATTTCACGAATTTTTCCCCAGGAAAAAAACAAATACCATGAATTTTAGAGAAAAAGATGCAAAATTTCGTGAATTTTCGAGACGAAAAAAACAAATTTCTTTAGATTTTTCACAGAAAAAAAATTAAATTCATGAAATTTTTACAAAAAAAAAAACAAAATTCATGGAATTTTTACAAAAAAAATACTAAAATGCATGGATTTTTGACTGAAAAAAGCAAAATATCGTGAATTTTTCGCAAAAACAAAAAACAAAATTTCATGAACTTTTGACAGAAAAAAAGCAAAATTTCACGAATTTTTCCCCAGGAAAAAAACAAATACCATGAATTTTAGAGAAAAAGATGCAAAATTTCGTGAATTTTCGAGACGAAAAAAAACAAATTTCTTTAGACTTTTCACAGAAAAAAAAATTAAATTCATGAAATTTTTACAAAAAAAAACAAAATTCATGGAATTTTTACAAAAAATACTAAAATGCATAGATTTTTGACTGAAAAAAGAAAAATATCGTGAATTTTTCGCAAAAACAAAAAACAAAATTTCATGAACTTTTGACAGAAAAAAAGCAAAATTTCACGAATTTTTCCCCAGGAAAAAAACAAATACCATGAATTTTAGAGAAAAAGATGCAAAATTTCGTGAATTTTCGAGACAAAAAAAAACAAATTTCTTTAGATTTTTCACAGAAAAAAAATTAAATTCATGAAATTTTTACAAAAAAAAACAAAATTCATGGAATTTTTACAAAAAAAATAATAAAATGCATGGATTTTTGACTGAAAAAAGCCAAATATCGTGAATTTTTCGCAAAAACAAAAAACAAAATTTCATGAAATTTTTACAGAAAAAACATAATTTCGTGAATTTTAAACAAAAAAAACTGAATTTCATAAATTTTGAACGATAAAAAACAAATTTCATGAATTTTATACACAAAAAAAACCAAAATTTCACGAATTTTCAACACAAAAACACTATATCTCATGAATTTTCAACAGAAAAATTTCAAAATTTCCTGAATTTTCGACAGAAAAAACCAAATTTCGTGGATTTTTGACGAAAAAATGTGCAATTTTTGCGGATTTACGAGAGAAAAAAACAAATTTCATGGATTTTGGAAAAAAACTGCAAAATTTCATGAATTTTTGACAAATAGATGCCAAATTTCGTAAATTTTCGAGACAAAAAAAGCAAATTTTTGAGATTTTTCGGAGAGAAAAACAAAAATTCATGAATTTTCGACAGAAAAAAGACAAAATTCATAAATTTTTGACTTGAAAAGTTTAAAATTTCATGAATTTTGAACATAAGAAACAAAAATTTCCGGAATTTTCGTGCAGAAAAATGCAAAATTTGGTTGATTTTTCACACAAAAATTGCAAATTTCATGAATTTTTGACGAAAAAATGCCAAATTTCGTAAATTTTCGGCACAAAAAAAGAAAAATTTCCGGATTTTCCACAGAGAATTCATGAATTTTCGATATACAAAAACCAAAAATCGTGAATTTTCAACAGAAAAAAACAAAAAATTTCATTAATTTTGGACAAAAATGCGAAATTTCACGAATTTTTGACGAAAAAATGCGAAATTTAGTGAACTTTCAGGACATAAAAAGTAAATTTTCCCGATTTTTGAACGAGGAAGAGCAAAATTCATGAATTTTCGACAGAAAAAAAAACCAAATTCATAAATTTTTTTAGAAAAATACCATAAACTTATGAGTTTTTCATAGAATTTAATAATTTTTACAGAAAAAAAAACCAAAATTTAAGAATTTTAGACGGAAAAAAATCAAATTTCGTGAATTTTCGGGACAAAAAATTGGAGAATTTTCGGATTTTTCACTTAAAAAAATTTCACGAACTAAAAAAAAAATCATAATTTTTTCACAAAAACTATCAAAATTCACGGATTTTTGACAGAAAAATCATCAAAAATTTAATGAAGTTTTTCCGAAAAAAAAATTTTTATGTATTTTTCTTTTTTCCTGTGCAAATTTTTACCAAAAAACAAACAAAATTCAATAAATTTTTACCAGAAAAAAAGCAAGTTTCGTGAATTTTCAGCAAAAAAAACACCAAATTGATGAATTTTCGACAGAAAAAAACCCCCAAATTTCAAGTATTTTGAGACAAAACTAGTCAAACTTCATGAACTTTTCACAGAAAATACCAAAATTCATGAATTTTTCATGGAATTCAATGAATTATTACAGAAAAAAACCCAAAAGTTATGAATTTCAGACGGGAAAAAAGTCAAATTTCGTGAATTTTCGGGACAAAAAAAATGGAAAAATTTTCGGATTTTTCACGAATTAAAAAAAAATTCATGAATTTTTGACAGAAAAAACCAAAATATCATAAATTTCCAACAAAAAAAAATTAAATTTAATGGATTTTCAACAAAAAAACAACCAAATTTCATTAATTTTCAAGACAAAAAAAGCGAAATTTCAGGAAGTTTTTTACAAAAATCCATGAATTTTCCGTCGAAAGATGTCTAATTTCATGAATTTCTGACAGAAAAAAAGCAAAATTTCATGAATTTTCGACAAAAAAGATAATAAAATTTCATGAATTTTCAGCAAAAAATTAGCATAATTGATGGATTTTCGAAAGAAAAAACAACAAATTTCATTAATTTTTGAGATAAAAATGTCAAATTTCATGAATTTTCGACAGGAAAAAAAACAAAATTTCTAGGATTTTTGGCAAAAAAGGACCAAATTTTTTGAATTTTTGACAAAAGACAAACCAGTTCCACGAATTTTTGACACAAAAAAAACAAAAATGTTAAGGATTTTCATTTGAAAAAAAGCAAAATTTCATTGATACTCTGACGAAAAATACCAAAAATTTACGAATTATTTTACAGAATTTGATGAATTTTTGACGGAAAAAAAACAAATTTCATGAATTTCTGACAGAAAAACAACAAAATTTTATGAATTTTCCATGAAAATTATCAAAATTCGTGGATTTTTCCCACAAAAAAAAATTTTTTTACGTTGGATCTATTTTCGTCTAATCGCTAAAATGACGAAAAAACAAAAAAAAACAAAATTCCATGAATTTTCAACAAAAAAAATTTCATGGTATTTTTTTGAAAAAATACCAAAATTAAAAAAAAATTTCCAAAATTCAAAAAAAAAGAAAAATTTAATGAATTTTTAACAGAAAAAAACTCCACAATTCATAATTTTTTGACAAAAATTAACAAATTCATGATTTTTTCACACAAAAACGATGAAAATTGATGGATTTTTCGCAAAAAAAATTTTTTTACTTTGAATCTATTTTCGTCTAATCGCTAAAATGACGAAAAAGCAAAAAAGAAAAAAAAAACAAAATTCCATGAATTTTCAACAAAAAAAAATCATGATTTTTTTAGATAAAATACCAAAATTCAGAAAAATTTCCAAAATTCAAAGAATATTCAATGAATTTTCAACAGAAAAAACTCCAAAATTCATAATTTTTTTCACAAAAATTATGAAATTCATGATTTTTTCACACAAAAATGATGAAAATTGATTGATTTTTCGCAAAAAAATTTTTTTTTACTTTGAATCTATTTTCGTCTATGAATTTTCAACAAAAAAAATTCATGATTTTTTTTTGGAAAAAAATACCAAAATTCAGAAAAGTTTCCAAAACTCAAAAAAAGAAGGAAAATTTAATGAATTTTTAACAGAAAAAAACTCCAAAATTCATGATTTTTTTCCACAAAAATTATGAAATTCATGATTTTTTCACAAAAATGATGAAAATTGATGGATTTTTCGCAAAAAAAATTTTTTTTTACGTTGGATCTATTTTCGTCGAATCGCTTAAATGACGAAAAAACAAAAAAGAAAAAAACAAAATTCCATGAATTTTAAACAAAAAAAATTTCATGATTTTTTTTAGAAAAAATACCAAAATTCAAAAAAAATTTCCAAAATTCAAAAAAGAAGAAGAATTTAATGAATTTTTAACAGAAAAAAAACTCCAAAATTCATGATTTTTTTCCACAAAAATTATGAAATTGATGATTTTTTCACAAAAATGATGAAAATTGATGGATTTTTCGCAAAAAAAATTCTTTACGTTGGATCTATTTTCGTCGAATCGCTTAAATGACGAAAAAACAAAAAAGAAAAAAACAAAATTCCATGAATTTTAAACAAAAAAAATTTCATGATTTTTTTTAGAAAAAATACCAAAATTCAAAAAAAATTTCCAAAATTCAAAAAAGAAGAAGAATTTAATGAATTTTTAACAGAAAAACTCCAAAATTCATGATTTTTTTCACAAAAATTATGAAATTGATGATTTTTTCACAAAAATGATGAAAATTGATGGATTTTTCGCAAAAAAATTTTTTTTACGTTGGATCTATTTTCATCTAATCGCCAAACTTTGATGGTTCGATCTTGCGACGCCGAATAGATTAGTCCTTCGCCGCCCCATTTGACGCACGTGACGGCGCTGGCGTGTCCGGATAAGGTGCAGGATACCTGGTACAACTTGGTATTCCAAATTTTAATATCGTTATCTTTCGAACCGCTGGCCAAATATTGGGCTTCGGGATTTCTGGAAAATTTGAAAAAAATGAAATTTAAAAAATTTAAAAAATTAAAAAAAAATCTTTCAAAACTAAAAAAAATACAAAAAACAAAAAAAATAAAAAAAAAAACAAAAAAGTTACAAGCAACAAATACAGAAAAAAACGAGAAAATACAACATAAAATGCAAAAATACACAAAAAAACAAAAGAAAAACAGAAAGAAAAAGTTACAAAAATTAGAAAAAAAATTTTTTCAAATATAAAAAGAAGAAAAAATATCTAAAAAAACAAGACAAGGAAGAAACAAAAAAGCAGAACATAAAAGAAAAACAAAAATACAAAAAACTAAAACGGCAAAAATGTACAAAAAAAACAATGGAAAAATACAAAAAAAACATACGAAAAACAAAAAATTTAAAAAAGGTACAAAAAACAAAGAAACAAAAAAAATAAAACAAAAAAGCAAAAAATATAAAACAACAAAAAAAGAAAAAAGAAAAATATACCAAAAATGTGAAAAAATGAAAAAGCGAGCATACAAAAAACAAAACACTAAAAAAAATTAAAAAAATATAAAAAAAGAAACATACAAAAAGAGAAAAAATATAAAACAGAAAATAGAGAAAGAACAAAAAATGGTTAAAAAAACAAAAACAGAACAGCAAAATAATACAAAGAAAAACAAAACAGCAAAAAATATTAAGGAAAAAAGAAAAAACAAACAATACAACAAAAATACGAAAAATTGAATGAAGAACAAAAAAGCAAAAATAAAAGCAAAATAAAAAAGGAAAAAGTACAAAAAATCGAAAACTACAAAAAAATAAACGAAAAAAAAATTTTTTTAAATGAAGAAAAACAAAAACAACAAAAGAATGAGCGAAGTAAGATACAAAAAGAATACAAAAAAATAAGTAAAACATTCAAAAAGAATATAAAACAAAAAAGCGGAAAGTACAAAAAAATCAGTATAACATAAAAACAAAAAAAACAACAAAAAATACTGAATATACGAAAAAATAAGCAAAAAACATGACACGCAAAAAACACAAAAATACGAAACAAACTTAAAAACACGAAAAAATCAGAAATACCAAAAGAAAAACGATGAGCAAAAAATAAAAATACAAAAAAAGCAAAAAATACGAAAAAAGCAAAAAATACGAAAAAAGCAAAAAATACGAAAAAACAAAAAACTAGAAAATAAAAAGGATAGAAAAAGAAACAAACCCAAGAAAATCGAAAGATACAAAAGAAACAAAACAAGCAAAAAACAGAGAAAAACAAAAAAAAGGAAAAAATAAAAAAAAGGAGAAAAACGAAAAGATAAAAAATAAAAAAACAAGAAAGCAAAAAAACCGAATAAGCAAAAAACGAAAAATACGGAAAAAACTTTAAAAAAACAAAAAGAACAGAAAAGACCAAAAAACCAAAAAGATAAAAAAACAAGAAAAAAACCAGGAAGAACAAAAAAATAAAAGTAAGAAAAAATCCAGAAAAAAAGCAAAAAAACAAAAAGTGAAAGAAAAAGCGAAAAAAGCAAGGAAAAACAAAAGAAAACGAAAAAAACTACAAAATAAACAAAAAGAAGAGAAAAGACCAAAAAATCAAAAAAACAAGAAAAAAACCAGGAAGAACAAAAAAAACAAAAGTAAGAAAAAATCCAGAAAAAAAGAAAAAAAAACAAAAGTGAAAGAAAAAGCGAAAAAAGCAAGGAAAAACAAAGGAAAACTAAAAAAACTAAAAAATAAACAAAAAGAAGAGAAAAGACCAAAAATCAAAAAAATTATAAAAAAACAAAAAAAAACCAGGAAGAACAAAAAAAACAAAAGTAAGAAAAAATCCAGAAAAAAAGAAAAAAAAACAAAAGTGAAAGAAAAAGCGAAAAAAGCAAGGAAAAACAAAGGAAAACAAAAAAAAACTAAAAAATAAACAAAAAGAAGAGAAAAGACCAAAAATCAAAAAAATTATAAAAAAACAAAAAAAACCAGGAAGAACAAAAAAACAAAAGTAAGAGAAAAGACCAAAAAGCCAAAAAATAAAAAACCGAGAAAAAAACCAGGAAGAACAAAAAAACGAAAAAAAACAAAGAAAACAAAAAAGTGAAAGAAAAAGCGAAAAAACAAGGAAAAACAAAAGAAAACGAAAAAAAACAAAAAGTGAAAGAAAAAGCGAAAAAAAACAAGGAAAAACAAAAGAAAACCAAAAATACCAATAAAAACACAAAGAAGAGAAAAAACACAAAGAGAAAAGACCAAATAACAAGAAAAAATAAAAAAAACAAAAGTAAGAAAAATTTCCAGAAAAAGCAAAAAAAGCTAAAGAAGCAAGGAAAAACGAAAAAATGAAAGAATCCAAAAAACAACAAAAAAAGAAAAAAAGCAAAAAATAAGCAAAAAAACAAAAAGTGGGAGAAAAAGCGAAAAAAGCAAGGAAAAACAAAAAAAACGAAAAAAACAAAGAAAACAAAAAAGTGAAATAAAAAGCGAAAAAAAACAGGAAAAACAAAAGAAAACGAAAAAAAACCAAAAGAGGAAGGAAAAGCGAAAAAAACAAGGAAAAACAAATGAAAAAATACCAAAGAAGAGAAAAGACCAAAAAAACAAAAAAAAAGAAAAAACAAAAAACAAAAGTAAGAAAAATTTCCAGAAAAAGCAAAAAAGCTAAAGAAGCAAGGAAAAACGAAAAAATCCAAAAAATTCAAAAAACAAAAAAAAAAGAAAAAAAAGCAAAAATTAAGCAAAAAAACAAAAAGTGGGAGAAAAAGCGAAAAAAGCAAGGAAAAACAAAAGAAAACGAAAAAAACAGAGAAAACAAAAAAGTGAAAGAAAAAGCGAAAAAACCAGGAAAAACAAAGGAAAACGAAAAAAACCAAAAGTGGAAGGAAAAGCGAAAAAAACAAGGAAAAACAAATGAAAAAATACCAATAAAAACACAAAGAAGAGAAAATACCAAAAAAACAAAGAAAAAACAAGAAAAAACAAAAAACAAAAGTAAGAAAAATTTCCAGAAAAAGCAAAAAAGCTAAAGAAGCAAGGAAAAACGAAAAAATCCAAAAAATCCAAAAAACAAAAAAAAAAGAAGAAAAAGCAAAAATTAAGCAAAAAAACAAAAAGTGGGAGAAAAAGCGAAAAAAGCAAGGAAAAACAAAAAAAACGAAAAAAACAAAGAAAACAAAAAAGTGAAAGAAAAAGCGAAAAAACCAGGAAAAACCAAAAAAAACGAAAAAAAACAAAAAGTGGAATAAAAAGCGAAAAAACAAGGAAAAACAAAAGAAAACCAAAAATACCAATAAAAACACAAAGAAGAGAAAAGACCAAAATGAAGAGGAAAGAACAAAAAACAAAAAAAAATTTAAAAAAAGGAAGAAAAATTTCAAGAAAAAGCAAAAAAAGCTAAAGAAGCAAGGAAAAACGAAAAAATGGAAAAATAAAAAAAAATCAAAAAAACTACAAAAAAACAAAAAAAGCAAAAAATAAGCAAAAAAACAAAAAACTTACAAATGCAATGGTTCCCAAGCCAAAACGCTAATCCATTTTTTGTGACCTCGCATGGTTTTGCCAATTTGTTTCCCGCTTTCGGGGTCCCAAATGAAAATTTCGCCCTTTTTGCAAGCCGAGGCCAATTTTCGACCGTCCGGGGACCAACAAATACACAAAACCCAATGCGAATGACCCGTACAAGTATATTGCGGAAGTTCGGTCGATAAATCCCAAAAGCGGACGGTTTTGTCGCCCGAACCGCTGGCCAAATATCTAAAAATAAAAAAAAAAATTAAAAAATTCAATTTTTTTAAAAATTTCAATTTTTTTTATTTTTTTTCAATTTTTTTCATTTTTTTTGAATTTTTCCAATTTTTATTTGATTTTTTGTTTTTCTGCGTTTTTTCACTGTTTTTGCTTTTTTCGATTTTTTCTGTATTTTATATTTTTTGGGGCTTTTTTGTTTTTTTTATTTTTTTGGTTTCTTCTGTTTTTTGGGTTTTTTCCTTGCTTTTTTGTATTTTTTTGTTTTTTTCCCTTTTTTTTCTTTCTTTTCGTTTCTTTCGTTTTATTGCGGAAGTTCGGTCGATAAATCCCAAAAGCGGACGGTTTTGTCGCCCGAACCGCTGGCTAAATATCTAAAAATTGAAAAAAAAATTTAAAAAATTGAATTTTTTTAAAAATTTTAATTTTTTTTATTTTTTTCAATTTTTTTTTATTTTTTTGAATTTTTCCAACTTTTATTTGTTTTTTTGTTTTTCTGCGTTTTTTCACTGTTTTTGCTTTTCTCGATTTTCTCTGTATTTTATGATTTTTTCGGTTTTCTCTGTTTTTTTGGTTTTTTTTCTTGCTTTTTTTGTATTTTTCTCTTTTTTTCTTTCTTTTCGTTTCTTTCGTTTTATTGCGGAAGTTCGGTCGATAAATCCCAAAAGCGGACGGTTTTGTCGCCCGAACCGCTGGCTAAATATCTAAAAATTGAAAAAAAAAATTTAAAAAATTCAATTTTTTTAAAAATTTTAATTTTTTTTTAATTTTTTTCAATTTTTTTTATTTTTTTGAATTTTTTTTTATTTTTTTCATTTTTTTTATTTTTTATCTTTTTTTAGTTTTTCTGCGTTTTTTCAATGTTTTTGCTTTTTTCGATTTTCTCTGTATTTTATGATTTTTTCGGTTTCCTCCGTTTTTTGGTTTTTTTCTTGCTTTTTTGTAGTTTTTTCTTTTTTTTCCTTTTTTTTCTTTCTTTTCGTTTCTTTCGTTTTATTGCGGAAGTTTGTTCGATAAATTCCAAAAGCGGACGGTTTTGCCGCCCGAACCGCTGGCTAAATATCTAAAAATTGAAAAAAAAATTTAAAAAATTGAATTTTTCCAAAAATTTTAATTTTTTTTATTTTTTTCAATTTTTTTTATTTTTTTCATTTTTTCTTTTTTTTTAATTTTTCCAACTTTTATTTGTTTTTTGGTTTTTCTGCGTTTTTTCAATGTTTTTGCTTTTTTCGATTTTCTCTGTATTTTATGATTTTTTCGGTTTCCTCTGTTTTTTGGGTTTTTTCCTTGCTTTTTTGTATTTTTTTGTTTTTTTCCTTTTTTTTCTTTCTTTTCGTTTCTTTCGTTTTATTGCGGAAGTTCGGTCGATAAATCCCAAAAGCGGACGGTTTTGTCGCCCGAACCGCTGGCTAAATATCTAAAAATTGGAAAAAATTTTGAAAAATTAAATTTTTTTAAAAATTTTAATTTTTTTTACTTTTTTTCAATTTTTTTTATTTTTTCCAATTTTTGGTTTTTCTGCGTTTTTTCACTGTTTTTGCTTTTTTCGATTTTCTCTGTATTTTATGATTTTTTCGGTTTCCTCTGTTTTTTGGTTTTTTTTCTTGCTTTTTTGTGGTTTTTTCTTTTCTTTTTTCCTTTTTTTTCTTTTCGTTTCTTTCGTTTTATTGCCGAAGTTTGGTCGATAAATTCCAAAAGCGGACGGTTTTGTCGCCCGAACCGCTGGCTAAATATCTAAAAATTGAAAAAAACTTGAAAAAATTAAATTTTTTTAAAAATTTTAATTTTTTTTCAATTTTTTCTAAATTTTAAGTTTTTTTGAATTTTTCCAACTTTTATTTGTTTTTTGGTTTTTCTGCGTTTTTTTCACTGTTTTCGCTTTTTTCAATTTTCTCTGTATTTTATATTTTTTGGGTTTTTTTTTGTTTTTTTAATTTTTTTGGTTTCCTCTGTTTTTTTTGGTTTTTTCCTTGCTTTTTTGTAGTTTTTTCTTTTTTTTCCTTTTTTTTGCTTTCTTTTCGTTTCTTTCGTTTTATTGCGGAAGTTTGGTCGATAAATCCCAAAAGCGGACGGTTTTGTCGCCCGAACCGCTGGCCAAATATCTAAAAATTGAAAAAAATTTTGAAAAAATCAAATTTTTTTAAAAATTTTAATTTTTTTTATTTTTTTCAAATTTTTTTTTATTTCTGTCATTTTTTTCTATTTTTTTTTTTTTTTTTGGGTTTTTTTCCTTCTTTTCTTTTTTTGCTTCTTTCTTGTTCTCTGTATTTCTCCTTTTTTGGCTGTTTTTCTGTTTTTCTCTTTATTTTTGCTTTTTTTTGGTTTTTTTCTATGTTTAGTTTTTTTGTATTTTTCTATTTAATGTTCTTGTTTATTTTGAGCATTTTATGCTTTTTTGCAGTTTTTCGTTTTTTTGCTTTTTTTATTTTTTTTTGTTTCTTTCATTTTTTCCTAGTTTTTTTTTATTTTGTCTTTTTTGCTCTTTTCGTTTCTCTGTATTTTTTGCTCATTTTGTTCTTTTTCTTGTTTTTCTTCGCATTTTTTTGTTTTTCTCTGTATTTTTCCTTTTTTCGTCTTTTTTTGTTTTTTTTTTGCTTTTTTTGTATTTTTGCTTTGTTTGTTTGTTTACTTTTGAATTTTTTGTTTTTTAGTATTTTTTATTCTTTCGTTTTTTATCTTCTTGTTATTCTCATTAATTTTTGTTTTTTTTAGTTTTTTTTTGTTTTTTTTGGATTTTTTTTGTCGCTTATTTCTTTTGTTATTTTGTTTTTTTCTGTATTTTCTCCTTTTTTCTTTTGTTTTTCACAAGTATTTTAAAATTTGAAATTTTTGAAATTTTCAAATTTCCAATTTTTTCAATTTTTTTCTCGTTTTTTTGTTTTTTTTTCGTTTTTTTCTTTTTTATCCACTTGTTTTTCTCTGTATTTTTCCTCTTTTAAATTTTTTGTTTCTTTTGTATTTTTGTTTTTTTCCTTGTTTTTCCGTTTTTATTGCATTTTTTGTGTTTTGTTTCTTTTTTTGGGCCTTTTTTCTTTATTGTTTTTTGATTTTTTTTCATGTATTTTTGCTTCTTTTGTAATTTTTACTTTTTTGTGTTTGTTTTTTTTTGGGTTTCTTGTTCTTCTATTTTGTTTTTCTCTGTATTTTTTTGTTTCTTTGATTCTTCTGTTTTTTTTTTGTTTTTTTTATTTTTTCATTTTTTTATTTTTTTCATTTTTTTGTTTTTCTCTGTTTTTTTACTTCTTTGAGGTATTTCTTTTGTTTTTTTGCTTTTTTTGTTTCTTATGTTTTTTTAAATTTTTTTCTCTCATTTTTTTATTTTTGTCGCCCGAACGGCTGGCTAAATATCTAAAAATCAGAAAAAAACTTTTGAAAAATTAAAATTTTCAAAAATTTCAATTTTTTTTTAATTTTTCAAACTTTTTCAAATTTCTCTAGTTTTTTTGATTTTTATCTTTTTTTCTCTGTTTTTTGTGCTTTTATGAAGTTTTTTTGTTTCTTTCGAATTATTTAGCTAATTTTTGCTTTTTTAGCTTTTCTTTTTTTTTACCTGCTTTTCGTTTTTTTTATTTTTTCCTTTTTTGTTGTTTTTTTGTGTTTTTATTTTTCGAATTTTTTCAAATTTTTCGCTGATTTGCATTCTTTTTTCTTTTATTTTATTTTGCTTCCTTTGGGTTTATTGTTTTTTTTCTATTTTTTGTTTTTCTTCGTATTTTTTGCGTTTTTGTTTTTTTTATTTGTTTTTTTTTGCATTTACTGGATATTTTTTTTATCAAGTTCGGGTCCGGGTCCGAACTTTCAAAAATATCGGGTCTGGGTCCGGACCGGGTCGATTCCGGGTCCGGGTCCGGCTCCAAATTTTCAAGAATATGAAATTATGGTCCGGATCCAAACTTTCCAGAATATCGGGTCTAGGTCCGGTCCGGTTCTGGTCCGGATCCCGAATTAAAATTTCGACAATATCAAGTTCGGGTCCAAACTTTCAAGAATATAAGGTCCGGGTCCGATCCGGTTCGGCTCCGATCCGAGTCCGGGTCCGGTCCGAACTCGGGTCCGGGTCCGGATCCAAAATTTTAAGAATATCAAATTGGGGTTCGGGTCCAAACTTTCAAAAATGTCGGTTCCGGGTCCGGTTCGAGTCCGGGTCCGGAACCTAAATTCTAAGAATATCAAATTGAGGTTCGGGTCCGAACTTTCAAGAATATAGGGTTCGGCTCCGATCCGAGTCCGGGTCCGATCCGAGTCCGTGTCCGGTCCGAGCTCGGGTCCGGGTCCGGCTCCAAAATTTTATGAATATCAAATTGGGGTTCGGGTCCAAACTTTCAAGAATGTCGGTTCCGGGTCCGGTTCGAGTCCGGGTCCGGAACCAAAATTCTGAGAATATCAAATTGAGGTTCGGGTCGAAACTTTCAAGAATATAGGGTCCGGGTCCGATCCGAGTCCGGGTCCGACCCGAGTCCGGGTCCGGTCCGAGCTCGGGTCCGGGTCCGGATACAAAACTTTAAGAATATCAAATTGGGGTTCGGGTCCAGACTTTCAAAAAAGTCGGGTCCGGGTCCGGTCCGAGTCCGGGTCCGAAACCAAAATTCTAAGAATATCAAATTGAGGTTCGGGTCCAAACTTTCAAGAATATAGGGTTCGGCTCCGATCCGAGTCCGGGTCCGGTCCGAGCTCGGGTCCGGGTCCGGATCCAAAATTTTAAGAATATCAAATTGGGGTTTGGGTCCAAACTTTCAAGAATGTCGGTTCCGGGTCCGGTCCGAGTCCGGGTCCGGAACCAAAATTCTAAGAATATCAAATTGAGGTTCGGGTCGAAACTTTCAAGAATATAGGGTCCGGGTCCGATCCGAGTCCGGGTCCGGTCCGAGCTCGGGTCCGGGTCCGGATCCAAAATTTTAAGAATATCAAATTGGGGTTCGGGTCCAAACTTTCAAAAAAGTCGGGTCCGGGTCCGGTCCGGTTCGGCTCCGATCTGGTTCCGGTCCGGGTGCGGAATCAAAATTTCCAGGATATCAAGTTCGGGTCGGGGTCCAAACTTTCAAGAATATCGGGTTCGGGTCTGGTTCGGTCCGGTTCCGGTCCGGGTCTGGAACCAAAATTTGCAGAATATCAAGTCGGGTTCAAGGTTCAAACTTTCAAGAATATCGGGTCCGGATCTGGGTCCGGTCGGAGTCCGGGTCCGGAACAAAAATTTCCAGGGATCCGGGTCCGGAAGCAAAATTTTAAGAATATCAAATTGGGGTTCGGGTCCAAACTTTCAAGAATGTCGGGTCCGGTCTGAGTCCGGATCCGGGTCCGGAACCTAAATTTTTAAGAATATCAAATTTGGGTTCGGGTCCAAACTTTCAAGAATGTCGGGTCCGGGTCCGGGTCCGAGTTCGGATCCGGGTCCGGAAGCAAAATTTTAAGAATATCAAATTGGGGTTCGGGTCCAAACTTTCAAGAATGTCGGTTCCGGGTCCGGTTCGAGTCCGGGTCTGGAACCAAAATTCTAAGAATATCAAATTGAGGTTCGGGTCGAAACTTTCAAGAATATAGGGTCCGGGTCCGATCCGGTCCGGCTCCGATCCGAGTCCGGGTCCAAAATTTCAAGAATATCAAATTGGGGTTCGGGTCCAAACTTTCAAAAAAGTCGGGTCCGGGTCCGGTCCGGTTCGGCTCCGATCTGGTTCCGGTCCGGGTCCGGAATCAAAATTTCCAGGATATCAAGTTCGGGTCGGGGTCCAAACTTTCAAGAATATCGGGTTCGGGTCTGGTTCGGTCCGGTTCCGGTCCGGGTCTGGAACCAAAATTTCCAGAATATCAAGTTGGGTTCAAGGTTCAAACTTTCAAGAATATGGCGTCCGGATCCGGGTCCGGTCGGAGTCCGGGTCCGGAACAAAAATTTCCAGGGATCCGGGTCCGGAAGCAAAATTTTAAGAATATCAAATTGGGGTTCGCGTCCAAACTTTCAAGAATGTCGGGTCCGGTCTGGGTCCGGATCCGGGTCCGGAACCTAAATTTTTAAGAATATCAAATTTGGGTTCGGGTCCAAACTTTCAAGAATGTCGGGTCCGGGTCCGGGTCCGAGTTCGGATCCGGGTCCGGATCCAAAATTTTAAGAATATCAAATTGGGGTTTGGGTCCAAACTTTCAAGAATGTCGGTTCCGGGTCCGGTCCGAGTCCGGGTCCGGAACCAAAATTCTAAGAATATCAAATTGAGGTTCGGGTCGAAACTTTCAAGAATATAGGGTCCGGGTCCGATCCGAGTCCGGGTCCGGATCCAAAATTTCTAGGATATCAAGTTCGGGTCCGGGTCCAAACTTTCAAGAATATCGGGTCCGGGTATGGTTCGGTCCGGTTCCGGTCCGGGTCTGGAACCAAAATTTCCAGAATATCAAGTTGGGTTCAAGGTTCAAACTTTCAAGAATATCGGGTCTGGATCCGGGTCCGGTCGGAATCTGGGTCCGGAACAAAAATTTCCAGAATATCAAGTTCGGGTCCGGGTCCAAACTTTCAAGAATATCGGGAGCGGGTCCGGTCCTTGTCCGAGTCCTGGTCCGGGAACCAAAATTTCGAGTTCGGGTCCGGCTCCAAATTTTCAAGAATGTCGGGTCCGGGTCCGGTCATAGTCCGGGCTTGATCCGGGTCCGGATCCGGAAGCAAAATTTTAAGAATATCAAATTGGGGTTCGGATTCAAACTTTCAAGAATGTCGGGTCCGGGTCCGGGTCCGGTCTGTGTCCGGCTCCGGGTCCGGAAGCAAAATTTTAAGAATATCAAATTGGGGTTCGGGTCCAAACTCAAGAATGTCGGGAGCGGGTCCGGTCCTTGTCTGAGTCCTGGTCCGGGAACCAAAATTTCGAGTTCGGGTCGGGCTCCAAACTTTCAAGAATGACGGGTCCGGGTCCGGTCATAGTCCGGGTTTGATCCGTGTCCGGGTCCGGTCTGTGTCCGGATCCGGGTCCGGGTCCGGAAGCAAAATTTTAAGAATATCAAATTGGGGTTCGGGTCCAAACTTTCAAGAATGTCGGGTCCGGGTCCGGTCCGGATCCGGTCCGGGTCCGGATCCGGGTCCGGAACCTAAATTTTTAAGAATATCAAATTTGGGTTCGGGTCCAAACTTTCAAGAATGTCGGGTCCGGGTCCGGTCCGGGTCCGGTCTGTGTCCGGATCCGGGTCCGGAACCTAAATTTTTAAGAATATCAAATTTGGGTTCGGGTCCAAACTTTCAAGAATGTTGGGTCCGGGTCCGGTCCGGGTCCGGGTCCGGGTACCGGAAACGTACCTGCCGTCGGGACTAAATTGGGTGCTTATGACCGCTTCGCCGTGGCCGGGCAATGAACTGGTGCACCGGGTCACCGCCTGGACGTAATAGACGGCCTGGGGTTGGTAAATGATGTCCAGCAAATTTTCGGTTCCTAATTTCAATTTTTCGGCCAAATCGGCCAGGTCGGTGGTCAATTCTTGGTCCGAAATTTGGAACGAACAAGGCACCGGTTCTTCCTGAAAAAATTGAAAATTTGAAAAAAATTGAGAAAAAATAACAAAAAAAAACAAAAAAAAAGAAAAAAATTGAAAATAAATATAAACTAACAAAAAATTGCGCAAAAATACAAAAAAAAATTTTAATGCAAAAACCAACAAAAAATTCAAACAAAAAACAAAAAAAAGGAAAAATATAGATGCTAAAAATTACAAAAAAAATGCAAAAACCAACAAAAATTGATTAAAAAAAAGAACAAAAAAATAATAAATACAAAAAAAGAAAAAATGGAAACTAAGAAAAATTAAAATACAAAAACCAAAAAAAATACAAACAAAAATTGAAAAAAAAACAAGAAAACAAAAAATACAACGAAAAGAAAAAGGACAAAAAAATGCAAAAACCAACAAAAAATTCAAACAAAAAACAAAAAAAAAAAGAAAAAACACAAAAAAATACAAAAAAAAACAAAAAAAATGAGTATAAACGGAAAAAGACCAAAAAACAAAAAAAAAACAAAAATAGAAACTATAAAATAATAAAAATACAAAAAAATGAAAAAAAGTAAAAAAAGAAAAAAACAAAAAAACCAAAAAATGCAAGAAAACGAAAAATAGAAGCTAAAAAATACAAAATATGCAAAAACCAACAAAAATTGAAAAAGGACAAAACAAAAAATATAAAAACGAAGAAAACCCCAAAAAAAGCAAACAAAAACCAAAAAATAGAAACTAAAAAATAATAAAAATCCAAAAGCCAACAAAAAATACAAACAAAAATTGGAAAAAAGCAAAAAAGAGAAAAAAAATACAAAAATACCAAAAAAATACTAACGAAGAAAAAATACAAAAGAGGAAAAATAGAAAAAAGACAAAAAAATAATAAATACAAACGAGAAAAAAATTGAGAAAAAATGCAAAAAAAAAAAAAAACTAGAAATAATTAAAATGCAAAAACCAACAAAAAATGCAAACAAAAATTGAAAAAAAGAAAAAAAAAAAAGACAAAAGAAAAATAAAATAAAAAATAAATACAAGTAAAAAATTGAGAAAAAATAGAAAAAAAGAGGAAAAATAGATGCTAAAAAATACAAAAAAAAGCAAAAACCAACAAAAATTGAAAAAGGACAAAACAAAAAATATAAAAACGGAGAAAACCCCAAAAAAAGCAAACAAAAACCACAAAATAGAAACTAAAAAATAATAAAAATCCAAAAGCCAACAAAAAATACAAACAAAAATTGAAAAAAGCAAAAAAAGAGAAAAAATACAAAAAAACCAAAAAAATACTAACGAAGAAAAAATACAAAAAAGGAAAAATAGAAAAAAGACAAAAAAATAATAAATACAAACGAGAAAAAATTGAGAAAAAATGAAAAAAAAAACTAGAAATAATTAAAATGCAAAAACCAACAAAAAATGCAAACAAAAATTGAAAAAAAGAAAAAAAAATAAAAAAGACAAAAGAAAAATAAAATAAAAAATAAATACAAGTAAAAAATTGAGAAAAAATACAAAAAAATGCAAAAACCAACAAAAATTTATAAAAAAAAGAACAAAAAATTAATAAATACAAAAAAAGAAAAAATAGAAACTAAGAAAAATTAAAATGCAAAAACCAAAAAAATACAAACAAAAATTGAAAAAAAAAACAAAAAAAACACAAAAAAGACAGAAAAATAAATACGAACGAAGAAAAAATTGAGAAAAATTAAAAAAAATACAACAAAAATTGAAACAAAAAAAGAATGAATGATACAAAAAATGGAAAAACCAACAAAAAAAATATAAAAACTTAAAGGAAACAAAGAAATATAAAAAAAAATGTTCTTCCCAAAAATTAAAAATTTGGATTTTTTTACAAAAAAAAAACAAAAAATAAAGAATCTAAAAAAATTTAAAAAAATACAAAGAGAGAAAAAACAAAGAAAAAATACAAAAAAAAACAAAAAATTGAAACTAAAAAGCATAAAAAATATGAAAAAAAATGAAAAAACCAACAACAAAAAAAACAAAAAATTGGTGGAAAAAATACAAAAAAACACAAAAATTCTCCCTAAAATTGAAAATTCTGAACTTTGAAAAAAATTTTAAAACAAAAATAAAAAATACAAAATAGAAAAAAAGAAGAGCCCGAAAAATAAAAAACAAATACAAACAAAGAACAAACCAAGAAAAAAAACAAAAAATAGAAACTAAAAAATACAAAAAATGCACTAAAAAACAAAAAAAAACTAAAAAAAACAAAAAAACTAAAAAATAAAAAACAGATACAAACGAAGAAAAAAGAAACAAAAAATACATAAATGGAAAAAATACAAGAAAAATTTGAAAAAAAAGATGAAAGTTTTTCTTAAAAATTGAAAAGTGGAATATTTTGGAAAAAAAACATAAAAATTTGAAAAAACTAACTAACATACAAAAAAGACAAAAAAAATATAAAAATGAAAAAAAAAAACAAAAAAATACGAGGGAAAAACAAAAAAAAAGAAGAAATAATACACAGTAAAAAGAATGAAAAAGTGTAAAAAATTTTAAAAAATACTAAAAAGTGTAAAAAATTAAAAAAAAATAAAAAATAGAGGAGGAAAAAATGAAAAGAATAAAGGAGAAAATATACAGAACAAAAAAACAAAAAATCGAAAAAAAACATAAAAATTTACAAAATATAAAATAAAAAAAAGAAAAAACCAAAAAAATGAAAAAAAAAAACAAAAAACATACAAAAAATGTAAAAAAAAGTTTACAAAATATGAATAATAAAAAACAGGAAAAAACCGAAAAAATGGGAAAAATTAAAAAAATTTTAAAAAAATGAAAAAATTTTTAAAAAAATGAACAAAATTTACAAAAATTCCGCTTTACACAAACTTATAGAAGAGGAAAAAATGAAAAAAATAATGGAAAAAATTCAAAAAAATTGAAAAACAAAAAAAATACAAATAATGTAAACCAAAAAATTTGAAAAATCTGAAAGAAAGTTTACGAAATTTACAAAAATTCTACAATACACAAATTTATGGAGCAGAAAAAATATAAAAAAAAACAATAGAAGAACATACAAAATATAAAATAAAAAATAAAACAATAGAAACAAGAAAAAAAGTACAAAAAAAACAAAAAATATAAAAAACAAAAAAAATGAAGAGAAACACAAAAAATGCAGAGGAAAAAATCGAAGAAAAATAAAATGATACAAAAAATGTATAAAAAATCTGAAACAACAAAATTTTAAGAGAAAAATGTGAAGAAAATTTAGAAAATTCTAACAAACATTTAGAGCAGGAAAAAATGAAAAAACAATAGAAAATTATATCAAGTAAAAAAAAGAAAAATGGAAAAAAACAAAAAAATGGAAAAGATAAGAAAAAAAAATAAACAAAAAAATAAAAAAATGAACAAAAAATTTCAAAAAAGGAAAAAACAAAAAAAGGTAAAAATAAAAAAAAACACAAAGATGAATAATAAACAAAAAAATTATAAAAAAAAAACAAAAAAGAATAAAAAGATTTTAAAAAACAAAAAATGGAAAAGTAAGAAAAAACAAAACGATGAAAAATAAACAAAAAATGTAAAAAATTAACAGAAAAGTGAAAAAATGAAAAAAACAAAGAAATTTAAAAAAAACAAAAAAATGGAAAAAGATGGAAAAAATGTAAATAAACAATTGACAAAATTCTACTTTACACAAACTTATAGATCAGGAAAATAAAAAGGAAAGAAAATAGATGAATTAAAAAAACGAAAAAAAATGAAAATACAAAACAATAAAAAACCTAAAAAATGAAAAAATAAAAACATGGAAAAAACAAAAAATTAAGAAAAAAATGAATAAACAAGGAATCAAAAAATCAGAAAATAAAAAAAAATGAGGAGGGAACAAAAAATGAAAAAATTTGGAAAAAAAGAAACAAAGGAAAAAAACCAAAAAAATGAAAAAATCTAACAGAAAAGTGAAAAAATGAAAAAAACAAAGAAATTTTAAAAAAAATGGAAAAAGATGGAAAAATGTAAATAAACAATTTACAAAATTCTACTTTACACAAACTTATAGATCAGGAAAATAAAAAAGAAAGAAAATAGATGAATTAAAAAAAAACAAAAAAAAAAATGAAAATACAAAACAATAAAAAACCTAAAAAATGAAAAAAAGTAAAAAATAAAAAAAATAAAAACATGGAAAAAACAAAAAAAAAAAGAAAAAATGAATAAACAAGGAATCAAAAAATCAGAAAATAAAAAAATGAGGAGGGAACAAAAAATGAAAAAATTTGGAAAAAAAACAAAAAAACACAAAAACACAAAAACGAAAAAAAAACAAAAAAACAAAAAAATGAAAAAAAAAAACAAAAAAATGAAGAAAAAAACAAAAAAACAAAAAAATTGAAAAAACAAAGAATAAAAAAAACAGAAAAGTGAAAAAAACAAAAGAATGACAAAATTAAGAAAATAAAAGAATTTTTAAAAACAAAAAAAAAACAAAAAAATGAAGAAAAAAACAAAAAAACCAAAAAATTGAAATAACAAAGAATAAAAAAAACAGAAAAATTGAAAACACAAACAAAACAGAAAAAACAAAAAATTGCAAAAACAAACGTTGAAAAAAGCAAACTATTAAAAAACCGAAAACATGAAAAACATACGTATGAAAAAATTAGGAAAATGAAAAAAACAAAAAAATGAATAAAAAACAAAAAAACCAAAAAATTGAAAAATTAAAGAATAAAAAAAACAGAAAAATGAAAAAAACAAAAGAATGACAAAATTAAGAAGATAAAAAAAATTTTAAAAAACAAAAAAATGAAAAAAAATGAAGAAAAAACAAAAAAAAAACCAAAAAATTGAAAAAAACAAAGAATAAAAAAAACAGAAAAATGAAAAAAACAAAAGAATGACAAAATTAAGAAAATAAAAAATTTTTAAAAAACAAAAAAATGAAAAAAAAACAAAAAATGAAGAAAAAAACGAAAAAACCAAAAAATTGAAAAAATAAAGAATAAAAAAAACAGAAAAATGAAAAAAAACAAAAGAATGACAAAATTAAGAAAATAAAAAAATTTTGAAAAACAAAAAAATGAAAAAAAACTAAAAAATGAAGAAAAAACAAAAAAACTAAAAAATTGAAAAAACAAAGAATAAAAAAAACCGAAAATGAAAAAAAAACAAAAGAATGACAAAATTAAGAAAACAAAAAAAAATGAAAAAAAACAAAAAAAAATGAAGAAAAAAAACAAAAAAAAAAACAAAAAATTGAAAAAACAAAGAATAAAAAAAACAGAAAAATGAAAAAAAACAAAAGAATGACAAAATTAAGAAAATAAAAAAATTTTTTAAAACAAAAAATGAAAAAATGAAGAAAAAGCAAAAAACCAAAAAATTGAAAAAACAAAGAACAAAAAAAACAAAAAAAATGAAGAAAAAACAAAAAAAACCAAAAAATCTGAAAAAAAAAGAATAAAAAAGACAGAAAAATGAAAAAAAGAATGACAAAATTGAGAAAATAAAAGAATTTTTAAAAACAAAAAAAAGAAGAAAAAAAACGAAAAAACAAAAAAATTGAAAAAACAGAAAAATAAAAAAAAGCAGAAAAATGAAAAAAAAACAAAAGAATAATAAAATTAAGAAAATAAAAAATTTTTAAAAAACAAAAAAATGAAAAAAAACAAAAAATAAAGAAAAAAAACCAAAAATTGTAAAAAAAGTTCACAAAATTTAAAAAAAATCCACTTTACACCAACTTACCAATTTAAGTAAATCGTTGCAAAGTTGTTGCAATTGTTCTTTGGTCACCGAATCGGGGACGTCGAACGGCGAACCCAACTTTTCGCCCGATTCATTTTTCAATTGAACTGTAAACCGTTGTTTTAGCTGATCTACCATGCCTGAAAAAATTTTTTTTCCAAAATGTAAACTAAAGTGTAAAGTGACTCTAAAAATTTGCATAAATATTATTCAAAATGACTTTACATTTTTGGTGTAAAGTGCGTAGAAAACAACGAAAGACTAAGCAATATTTATTTATTGTGTAAAGTAAAATATAATATACGAAAAATATAAATAAATAAACAGTGATTTGTAAAGTGTAAACTATACAGTGTAGGAATGAGAGACACATGCTAAAAATGTAATTCTTCTTTACACTCACCTGAAAAGGGTCATCGACCCCCCCCCCCCCCCTAGGTCCCTTAAAAAATTTTTTTCGAAGTACAGTTTTTTGGAAATTTTGTGTTTTTCTATGGAAAATTTTGGAAAATTTTGAATTTTTCTCCTGAAAATTCATGAAATTTGGTTTTTTCCGTCAAAAATTGCATGAAATTTGCACTTTAAAATGGAAAAATTTGGGAAAATTTTGAATTTTTTCTGCGAAAAATTCATGAAATTTCTTTTTTTTCTGTCAAAAATTTCGTGAATTTTTGCTTTTTTCTATTAATAATTCATGGAATTTTGTTTTTCTTTTGTCAAAAATTTCATGAAATTTGCATTTCAAAATGCGAAAATTTGGGAAATTTTGAATTTTTTCTGTCAAAAATTCATGAAATTTGTTTTTTCCCCCGCAAAAAATTTCGTGAATTTTTGCTTTTTTCCGCAAAAAATTCAAGAAATTTTGTTTTTTCTATCAAAAATTCATGAAATTTGTTTTTTTTTCTATCAAAAATTTCGTGAATTTTCGCTTTTTTCTGCGAAAAACTCATGAAATTTGTTTTTTTCCAAAATTCATGAAATTTTGTATTTTTCTGTCAAAAATTCATGAAATTTTTTTTTTCAATCAAAAAATTTCGCGAATTTCAGCTTTTTTCCGCTAAAAATTCGAGAAATTTTGTTTTTTCTATCAAAAATTCATGAAATTTGTTGTTTTTTCTATCAAAAATTTCGTGAATTTTCGCTTTTTTTCTGCGAAAAATTCATGAAATTTGTTTTTTTCTAAAATTCATGAAATTTTGTATTTTTCTGTCAAAAATTCATGAAATTTGTTTTTTTCCAATCAAAAAATTTCGTGAATTTTTGCTTTTTTCCGCTAAAAATTCAAGAAATTTTGTTTTTTCCCATCAAAATTTCATGAAATTTGTAATTCTTGTTTACACTCACCTGAAAAGGATCATCGACCCCCCCCTAGCTCCCTTAAAAAATTTTTGAACCACATGTTTTAGTACTCTGCGTTGATACCACTGCTTAATCTGATAGAGTGTGT